>JACGWO010000005.1:5778448-5963709 GCA_034509735.1 Sesamum alatum
TTTTGTAATTTTAATTGATTCTTTTATCACATTGATTTGATTTTTAATGTTTAATTGTTATTCAGGTTTGAAAAATACATTTTGCCATCTTCTCCCATATGAATTTATTGCAGTACAAAAGGGTGGTCATACTTGATAAATATATGAATTTTTTAATTTGAAATTTATGTATAATTGTTTTTAAAAAATAAAGGCTTCTCAAAATATAACATGATATTATATTTTTCATTAATGTAAAGGGCAACTTGATATAGCAACACTAGCTTATTCCTTGCATTATCATTTTTTTTATTCTTTTGCTTTTTTATGTCAAATTTCACATTACTTATGTACTTTTCTTTTGTATTTTAGTTAATTTTCTTTTTTTCATCTCTTAGATATTACATGATGTATTCTTATATTTACTTCTTAAAAATTTTGTAATTTTATAGTCTATTTATTTGCTCTTATTAATGATTTTTCTATTTAAATATTTATCACTAGCTAAGATAATCCGGTCATATTATTTTATTTTTAATTTCATAATTTTATCCAATCAAAATCATAATTTCTCTACCTGATCATTAAATGAATATATACTATTATATGATAATAGTTTATCAACATCTTTCTTTTCTAATTTCAATTAGAATAAGTAAACTAAGATTTTGCATTTATTGCCCTGTTACTTAGTTTATACGTTTTTATTTGTATTGAAGTTTTCCAATTTTTCAAATCCTGATCATTAAATTTCATGTTTATTTATTTAAAATTCTTATTGAATGATGGTGTAGAATATATATATATATATATTATGATATATCCTCCACCAAATTTTCTTCATCCATTTTTTGTATTAGTGATGTTTTTGTATAGTTTCATATTAATTTTTCATTCTTAATTAGGTATCCGTTATCTTCTTTTCAGAAACTACGTGTATATATATATATATATATATATATATATTTATATTGTCACTATTTGTGTATTTTCTAATTTAGAAGTTCATTGTAGGACCTTCAACCTAATAGCATGAATTATTCATTATAAAGTAATTCCATTATTTTAGAGTATTTATCATAATTATGGGTACAAACCCAACTACTAAAAATTCTTATTAGGCGTATTATTACTATTATATCTTACATTTGTATCTATCAAATTTTTTATTATATATATGTATTGTTAGCATAAAATTTAAAAGTATAAATATATTTACTTTTTATTAGTTTCAATGCTAGCTGTTATAAATTAATTTTTTATGAAGGAAATTTAAAAAATGATATGATAATAATCTTTTCTTTTCTTTTAAGAAATTGGATTACAAAAGAGAAAATTTATTGTGGATATTTTTTTATTTCATTTATTTCATAGGACAAATATGATGGTAACTTATCCTGAAAATGTACTAATTGATTAAGAAAATAGATATAGTATTTGAAACTCATAAAATTATTTTTTTCAATATCTAAAAGTATGATAATATGCTATGGTTATTTTCAAAAGGGTAAATTACGTTTTGTCATTCGAACTATGCCCGTTTTTACACTTTGTCATCTTTTTTTTTTTTTTTTGTCAACTTACGATCTCAACTTTGTGAAATTTGCACTTTGTCATATGTAGTCGTTTTTCAATCAAATTTTCTGCCGAAAAAACATCACGTGCAGCACACATGGTGAAAAACAACACTGCATTGCCCTTGAATAAGTATGTATAGTATTTGAAACTTATAAAATAATTTTCTCAATGTGTAAAAAAATGATAATATTCTATTGTTATTTTCAAAATATCCCATAAATAAACTTAGTAAAGAATTTAATATTGAATTTTGTATAAATAAATTTGCACCATTGTATATAGTAAGATGGTCATTAGAATATGAAATACCATTATATAGTTTAGAATTTATGAAAATACTATAAAATTTATAATTTACGTGTAAAGCACGGGGTTGATCATGCCAGTATATATATAGATATAGATATATATATATATAACATATATTTATAAATATTTGAGGGATGTGAATGTTATGTTATGGAAAAGAAACATATTTGAGGGAATTAGGAGTAGTAATGCCATAAAGTCTATAGTTATGTTAAAATGCTCATAAAATTTGAGATATGCAAAAGAAAAAATTACTTTCATCCAGTTCCAAATTAAAATGATAAATTTATTCATTTTATTTGTTTGTAGTGTCCAAAAATTATGACTTCACTTAGCTACATATATATATATATATATTAAAAATTAAAATTATCATTTATTACAATTTAAAAAGATAGATTCGAAGTACCATGATGTCTTAATTTAGTAGTTAAAATTGAGATCCCACGAACAAATTCGAGATCATAAATTTGAGTCGCACCGGAAATGTGAAACCTTTTTGTCATTTTATATAAATTTATTGTAATTTGTTTTATTATTCTTAGTTACATAGATATATTGATTGAATATTGATGTATTAATTGAATCAATATATTGCTCTATTTTTTAAGACATAAATATAAAAATATAATTACCACATATAATAAAGGGTGAATTACAATAACCTCCCATGATATTTGTACAGATACCCCCGCGTTGTTTTAAAAATTATAAATACCCCCTTGAGGTTTGTAACCGTTTAACAAATAACCAATTTAAAATTATTTTTATGAGTGAACTAACCAAAATACCCTTACACACATTGAATTATTTTTTTAAAATTTTCTAATTTTTTTTGAATAAAAATATGCATGGAGAGATTTTTCATGTTTTTTTCACATATGAGCAATAATGTAATTTGTCTCAACTGATTAATCTATAATTTTAAAAAAAAATCAAAGACAAAATAAATTATTTTATACCTTTAATTAAAATTACAAATTTTAAAAAAAAAATTTATAATTTTTAAAATAATAAAAGGGCCTTCATAATTATATTAAATTTGAGACCATAACATTGTAATTCACCCTCACACTATGATAAAAGATAAACGCCACAAGAATGGGCAGAACTATTTGTCAGCCCCACTGAAAAGCTGGCAAAAAGGGAAACAACGTCAAAGCGCCACAAATATGGAATGCCCACTTCCCAATACACATTAGGCTTTGTTTGGACATGCTAATTATGTTGGAGCCTTCTTATCTTTTTGCATCCAAACAAATATAAATAATTGTTTTTTAATACGCGTATCCATCCAAATTTGAACTAGGATAAATTACAGCTATTTTTTTCAAAGGCCTGACATAATTATAAATATTTTCTCGTTCAAATAAATTACAAATGTCTCATAAATTTGTAATTTTTAACCAAAAGCTTGAAATTAACTCATTTTATCTTGAATTTTTTTATTAAAATTGTAGAAAAATCAGCCAAGACAAATTACGTTATTGCTCATTCGTGTAAAAAATTTAAGATTCCTCTCCCTTCCCATTGTAATCTAAATTTATTTTTAGAATTAAATAAAAAATAATTCAGTGCATAAGGGTATTTTGGTAAGTCACCCATAAAAATGGATGGAAATGAATTATTTGTTAGACGATTATAAACTTTAGGAGGAATATTTATAATTTTTCAAATAATGAGTGAGTATTTATAATTATGCAAAATTTCAGGAGAGGTAACTATAATTTACCCATTGAACTAAGAACTTCAATGATGCACTAATAATGGCAACTAAACTAGAACATCAGGGTATTTGTTCCGATTTTTTTCGATATTCGAAAAAGACAAACAAAAATATTTTAAATGTTTGCCTATGCCTTTACAAAATATATAATTCGATATATTTTAACTTATTTTTATTTATTTTACTCTAATGTAAAGCAAAAAATATTAAAAATTCTAAAAACGCACACATATCTTATTTTTCAAAAACTTAAAGATCTTTTTTTTGCAAAGAAAAAAAAAAAGAAATGATGAATTTGCCCTAACATATACCATTTGTTGTACATGCGACCACTTTCCATTGGAAATTTCCATCGAAAAGTGATCAAGATAGTAAGATGTCAAAATCGTATAGTTTGTAAGAAAAATTGTAGTAAAAGATAAAGTGTAAAAATGACCATAATTCATATAATAAAATATTTTTTATCCTAATTAATATATCAATAATAAATAATAATTTATAAAAAATTTAATAATTTTTATTAAAAACAAATGAATAACTATTATTAAAATAAATAAAAATCCATAAATAGATGGAATTCAAACATATAGTTCTATGGCTAGAGGCCTCGGGTAGTGATCAAGTACACTAATTAATGTAGATGTGCATTCATCAATTTTTTAAGATTAGTAAACGATTTTTTAACAATATTAACTAATTAATAACTTGTGGGACGTATTTTTTTTGGTTTTAATCTGATAAAATACGGTGTCAATAATATTTATTTTATAAAATAGTATAGTAAATCCATTAATTTGGGTTGAGATACTCAGTGATTTGGTAGTGACTTGGTGATGACCTGGCGATAGGTCCACCTGACTAGCTCGTTTAGATTAATGAGGTTGGTCTGGACACAGAATATTAAGTTTGCCGAAGTTGCTCTTAGACATGAGCTTAAGTTACATGACATGAGCTTCTATAACATCGAGCACATACTAACTTAATATGAGTCCAGACCAACCTCATTAATATGCTTAAGTTAGTATGTGCTCGATGTTATAGAAGCTTATGTGTCAGAATTCGAACGAGTCACGCATCAATCAGGGAACGATTGGACTGGCTATGTATCCACAAATAAGTCGGGTCATTTGGCCAAGCAGGCCGGGTGTAATCCAACCCGCTGAAAAAGACGCGGGGACCCTGGATTGTTTTGGAGAGGCCAAGTTTGTCCTTTGGGGTTTGAACTGTTTTCCACCTATCATCCATTTATTGATTTACTTGATCAAATTTTATAACTTAAAAATCCAAACGTACTTCTATTAATTATTCACCAAAAGAGTTGAGGTCTCATGACTCTTATGGGGTCGAATTCCGCCATCGTGAGTTGTTCTACTTAATAGATATAATTCAATATGAATGATTATAATTGATTTATTCAAAATAAAATAAATGTTCATCGCTTCACTTTAAAAAAAAAAAACACTAAACTTGTTAAAAGGCTTTTTCTCGTACGCCTTTGAAAAAGAAATCTGAATTTTACCTTATTGAATTTTTGGCCGAGGGAATGAATCTCAAATCTAAATAAATTTTGTTGTGAACATTTTTAGCACGTCCCATCACGTGTATATATTATTCAGAACTCAAGTTGTTTAAGAGAAAAATTATTTAATATTTATTGTTTCAAAACGACCCTTCATGCATAGGTGATCTATTTTTTTATTTTTTTTTTATGTGCCAAGCTTGGTACATGAATTGTTATTTTTTTTTAATAAATAAATGATAGTAAAATTCGAACACAACATCTTTTGTGTTGGTCTAACTCTGATGTCTCTTCGATTTATCATTTCATCTAAATATTTAAATTATTATAAAAAAAATATTTAAACTGTTATAAAAGATAATTATTTAATATTAAATAATTAATATTTCTAATATATCTTTTTTTTCTTTAACAAAAGCTTTGAATAGTTTTACTTCTGATAATCGCTGGAGACCAAATGGATTCTATTCCACAGAAATATTTATTAATTATATATCATTTTAATGTGGGACCCACCATCTATTAATAGAATTACCCCATTAAAACAATACGAAAATAACCTTATACTTCAGGGATCCATGCCTTTTTCTTTTTTACCGGATCAGAGTGATTGCCTTGATCCGATCTCACCCACTAACATCATCTTATATTATGCCCGCTCGATGAACCACGAATCGATAACCTATAATCATCTATGCCATCTTGATATGACTATCCAAGTAAGCCGAGCCTATAAATATCTCAACCCTCAAATGTCATGTAAATTATATTGTTCATGCATCGATGCACTATTAGTCCTCAACTCAAATTTATATGGTTTAAACATCGAAAGGTTATAACTGAGTCATACCCAAATAATTGTAAAGATGATCGTACAAAAATTTGAAATTTGATGACAGGTCAAAATTATAAACGGCCTTGATTTAAGAAGTTGTCTTCGAGCTTCGATATTCTTTTTTAATTTGATGAATTGTAAACGACCTTGATTTAAGAAGCTCCAGTCGAGCTTTGATCTTTTCTTCTTCTCAAAAGTGATTTATTTTTACGTATCATATTTATTTGGATAAATTACAGATGCACCTATTTTTATGTTTGGCATATATACAAATATCGTATTATTATTTGAGAAATTACAAAAATTAATTTTAAATAAAAATTATTATGCAACCGATAGAAGGTGAGGCGGGAATTATTACTTGAGCCCCGCTATGTTTTCGTTTTTTATTAAAAAAATATATAAGGGAGAGTAAAGTAAATAATCAATACGGTATTAGCTCATAAAATATTTTAAAAAATTCTAAAATTATATTTCATAATTCAAAATGATAATTTGATCAATTCACCACAAAAATTAAATGAAGATCTAATGAAAGTTAACCGAATGAATTGATTGTTAAACAAATATTAAAATAAAAAAATATTTATAATTTTTTAAATAATGAGAATATTTTTTATTATATTAAATCTTAGAAAAGAAATCGTAATTTACTTTATCTTTTAATTTGGTTTGGAAAATTGGCAAATTCAATTCAAACCTTACCTAAAGGCTAAAGCCATTAACGTGGGGCCTACCTACGCTCGCTGAATGCATGCAGGCGTCAGCCATCGTCGTCGTCAACTCTATCATGATAACATCCACATCGACCGCTTAAAGTTCGAGCCGATCGCCACCAAACTGGCGCCGCAATATGGCGCCGTTCCTGAAAACCATACGAGCTTTAAGCGTCTTTATCTTTCCCAAAAAGTAAAGTGCGACTTTGACCTTACCAACAATTTTTATTTCCCTGTAAAGCGTTGGTCCCACTACGCCTCTGCGGTCATTGGTCCTGGTATTTTCCTTTCTACGTCGCCTTGCTTTTCTTGTTTTGATTTATTCATACACAAATTAACCAAAGTCAAAAATATTGGTAAGAAGATGTTAAGGCAAACAAGTGGTACCAAAATGTCAAATAAGCGTTGATGCGTCTAGCGCGTCTCATATTGATAGCAAACGAAGAATTTTGAAAATTTTATTATTTAACAAAATATTTTTTAAAAAATAAATTTATACCGTTCTCACTAAAATAAATAATACATCGCACAATCAAATACCGATTATAAATAATTAATAGAAAAATAGATTAAAGCAGGGCAAAAATCTTACATGTTTTCATTGAAATCACAATCAATCATTTTCAGAAAAACCTTTATTTTAGACTATCAATCGCACTATCATCTTAGGGCCAAAAAATAAACGATGTAAATTCTGACATGTTTGACATATAGGAACGTCTAAATCTTGGTTGTAGTCCATTATTGATGGAATACATTATTAGTGTGAGATCTGACTTTTCCAATTTTTTTTTATCATTTTCTTTATAAAAACGATGATTAAATCGTTAATATCAAAAAATCGATGAATATATTAATACGATTCTAAGTAACAACCATAACAATCAAACCACAAATAATAATAAAATAATAAATTATAACACATAAATAAATGACATCAACATGTCTGATGAAACTCAAACTCATGTTTGTATTTATCATGAGTCTTTCAATCTTAACCACTATAGTAAAGGGGTGTTTGCAATTGTTTAAAATAAAACGCTAGTTAAGTTATTGTTAAAAATAAGGTGGAAAGATTTTTTTTTTTTTTTTGCTTTTGTTTATTTACGAGTTCTGCTTTTGAATTACTTAGCTTAAATGGATCTAAACTAAAAGCTATAAGTAGCTCCCACCAACTTTTGCAGTTTATTGATAAAAATGAGTGCATGAAACAACTAAAATAAGTACTCATCAGCGTAAAAATTTGTTTTGATTTATAGTTTCTACTTTTACACGGCTTAAATTAAATTGATTTAAAAAAAAACTATAAATATCTCCACATCACTTCTCCAACTATCGATAAAATTATAAATATTAAGTTATTATTTCAAATACTTCAATATTACTTCTTTTATTTTTCACTTTTATTATCAAACACTCTAAAATTTCAATAATTCTTAATTTACGATATTCTAAACTTATTCTCACTATAAAAGATAAAAGCTACTGCAAACACCATTAAAATTATAAATTCTAAAATATTTTCGCAAACGTCTCAATTTCGATTTTTTTTCACTTTTATTTTCAAATACTCAGCTCTATTTTCTAACTTACGATCTCTGTTTTTTTTAACTTGTTCCAAATATACAAATAGAAATTATTACAAATATACCAAATACCTCATTGGTGTAATTTAAACTTGGGTTAAATATAGTTACCACCCCTGAAGTACCCACCTCACGACTTATTTATTTTATTAATATTAAGAAAAAAATAACAAAAATAATTATAATATATAATATATAACAACAATGGTGACTTCACCAATTTTTTATTTTTTATTTTTTATAAATTGTGAAGTCGAACTTTTTGAGTTCGACTTCAACTTTTTCCTTTTATTTATTATTTTATTATTATTATTATTATTATTATTATTATTATTACTAGTACGTATATTATATATAATTTACTGATTTATTTATACTGATAATTAATCTAAATGTACAACAAAAAATATATATTAACACAAAAAAATATAGTTACATCAAAAAAATTATATTTAAATCAAAAAATAAAATTCAAAAAATTAATTATAATAATTATAATTCTTAAAATTATTATTGTCTTTTACGACCTCTCACCGATGCATCAACTTGTCTTGAATGGCCCTCCCTTTGTTGGTATTGTTGTCTATCTTGCGTTTGTGCCCAATCCATCTCGTTAGGAATACGTGATGTTTCGCTTCTACCAGGACGAATGATACCACACAAAGTAGTGTCATGGACCAACTCAAATTGTGGAACATCCCAATAATCTTCCGCCATCAAAGGATGAAAAGACTTAGAATATGTTCTCCTGTAAGCCATTATATCATAATAGTCCTTCACCATTGATGGGGCACTAATTTTATATGCAACGCATACCTTTTGAGTATGCGAGCACGGGATGCTGAATTGACTCCATTTGCCACATGAACATTCTTGTGTGGTAATTTTGACGACATGAGTGTTGAATCCATGTCCAGTCTGATGTTTTGTTACAACGGAGGCAGACTGTTGGTGCTGACTGTATCTCGTCACAGCATGTTCAACACTTTTTTCAAACCAACGTTGGAACAATTTGTTTGCAAGGTCCGTTCATAGTTAGTTGTTGCTTAACATGACACCACTTTTTGCCATCCTCTCACGAAAATAGTGGACTGAACGAGCAAATATTATTTCCACTATTGCAATCACAGGCAATCGACGAGCCCCTTTCAGAACTCCATTGATGCACTCTGACATGTTGGTTGTGAGAATTCCGCACCGCCATCGTAAGAAGCTGTCCATTTTTCCTTTTCAATATTCTCTAAGTACACAAACGCTTCTAATTTGTTCTCCTTTATCTCGTTCATTGTTCGATTGAACTTGCTGATTTGATATTTAGAACCAGCTCTCCAACAAAGGTCTTTCAGTTCCACATTCTTGTAACGACTGTTGAAATTAGAACATACGTGCCGCATGCAATATCTGTGCACTCCAATGTTGTACAATATGCACGTTGTATGGCATTAATTCTTTTCGGTGGGGTGATGTTCCCTGATTCATCCGGGCATTTGGTATCATTACTATATGTCCAGAAATTAGAGGATATCGATGCCACTCGAAACTATAGTTGGGGCAGTGCTGCGCTCGCATTCTTGTACCGTGAATTGTGTAATGCGAGCACCAAAGGCAAAACCCAAATTGGTGGCCCGTTGCAGTTACTGCAGGTAACATTAAATATTTATATTTCTCATTAACTAACTTAGTGCAATATTTTATTTTTGACACAAGCTTATTATTTTACAGATTTGGGCTTGGTCGCGTATCACACCAATAGCACCCGGTCTTGGTGATGAATGTGTAACGATGGGGCCAATACAAACTTATAATAATCGGCTCCTTTCAATACCATCGTACGGTGCAACGTGGAACAAAAAACACAACTTCACCCGCACCGTACGGTGGACTGTCCGGGTATTTAGAGATATGCTAGATAACATGACGGCTGATCAGGTAAACAAACTCATCGTTACACATATTTATTTATGAATATTAATTTCCTTTGCTTTTATTTCAGTTTCTTTGGCAGCCGTACGACATGAACTTGGAGAACATTCTAGCCCACTCAGATGAGTTCAACCCCCAGTTGTGGACATCAATATGTCCTCTAATCTTTTATGCTATTGTGGAAATGCATCATCCTGAACGGGTACTTTGCCAATTCGATATGAGGCAAGACATCCCACAGGGTATAGATAGTCGGGAAATGAGGCAAGACATCCCACAGGGTGCAGATAGTCGGGAAATGAGCCTTCATAACATCTCCCGTAGAGCACGTGGGGGCACACACTGGGAGACTCATCACGCGTTATACGTTAGTAGATGGGATAAACGACATGAAACGGTTGTGCGCCGACCACCCATTTCCAACGGAAGAGATACAGAAAATGGATATTGGGATTGGTACGGTAGAATAACTCGTCGATTTGTCTCATCATCTACTGATAGACGTGTAGAGAGTGGCTATCAACCTGGACATGCACCAAGAATACAACATGTGGTATGTTGTGCAATAAAACTTGATTCATGTTACACCTCCCATTTTTCTCTTAGATTTAAATTCATTATTTTTAAATTGGTGTAGGAGCAATATGCAGAGGCCCTTCATTTAAGTGTGCAACCTCGACCAACCAATTTCGAAGAGGCTTTGCAAATGCATGACCGGTTTAATATCGGAATGATTGAACTTCGTGAAATGCTTTCTCATTTTTCGAGGGATAATCAGCCCGAAGAACAAACAACGCCATATGATAATGCCCCGTTTACGTCCCACAGACAAAGGAGAAGCAGTAGCAGAATGTCTACAAGTTCACTTAGAGGTGATGATACTGTTGGGGCAGATATAACTGGTCCATCCACAGTGCATACACCTCTAAATGTATATCAAAATTGCTACGTGCCTCAACCGCCCCAACAAAGTGATTGGTTTGATTCAGCTCCATACATGCCAAGCCAACAACCTTATTATGGACAGGTTGATCTTGACCTTGGCCTTGGCACGAGTCAAACATATGCACCAGAATAGAACATCTCACCAATTCCATTTCCAGCATTTGGTGCGTATCGTGATTATGGGGAGTCTGGTTCTGCAACATCATCAAGTCGGTTGCATATGAATGCAGATAATGATGATAATGTTGAAAATGAACCAATACAAAATATGGGTAAAGAAATAAGAAGATCTCGGCGCCAACGGCACCGACGCACTTGTGGGACGGACGGTCATTTTTAAGAATTGTAATTATTATAATTAATTTTTTAATTCAAATATAATTTTTTTGATGTAATTATATTTTTTTGTGTTAATATATATTTTTTATTGTACATTTATTTAAATATACGTAGTAGTAGTAATAATAATAATAATAATAATAATAATAAAATAAAAAATAAAAAAAGAAAAAAGTTGAAGTCGAACTCAATTGAGTTCACAATTTATAAAAATAAAATAAAATTGGTGAAAGTTGAACTCAAATTACCATTGTTGTTATATATTATATATTATAATTATTTTTGTTTTTTTTCTTAATATTAATAAAATAAATAAGCCACCACCTCACATCCATTACCCCCCTAAAGTACCTTAGAAAAAAATCCCAACCTTTAAATATTAAATTTGAAAAGTCCATTTTACCCTTATAAAAATTACTTTCTGAAAAAAAAAAAGTAAAGGGATTTTTAAGATGCCAAAATCACTCTTTGTCCAAACTTTGTCTAAATCTAGTTTCACTTGTTCATCGAACTCTTTTTATTTTCGTAATCCTAGAGTACTTGATGCTCGTTTTATTTTAGTTTCACTTGTTTGTCAAACCAAATTAAAAGTAAATTTATTACATGCATATATATTTATATATTTACTTAAAAAAATATACAATCAATAAAATCAAAAGGACTGAACTAATTGAAAATATACAATTAATATATATTTATATATGTATAGTAACTATATACATGTATAAATTTATATTTAACTTGGTTTGACAAACAAGTGAAACTAAAATAAAATGAGATTCAAGTACTTTAGAATTACCAAAATACAAAGATCTTGATAAACAAGTGAAACTAGAATTAGAAAAAATTTGGACAAATGGTGATTTTGGCGTTTTAGAATTTTTTTTTTTTTTTTTTTTTTTTTTCAGAAAGCAATTTTTGTAAGGGTAAAATTAACTTTTCAAACTTAAAAATTAAGGTCATGGGTATTTTTGAAGGTTTTAACTTTAGGGGGGGTAATTGATGTGGGGTGGATACTTCACGGGTGGTAATTGTGTTTAACCCTCTAAACTCTTAACTAATTTAACTTATGCGAGGGTTTTAATCGTGGGCCACCCCATCACCAGTATAAAAAAAAAAATAATTATTCCCTATACTATAAATAACTAAGGCTTAAAAATCGTAGTAAATGAATACTATCTATCACGGTCAAACAAAATCGATATGAAACTTAAACTTTTAGCACAGATAATTAATATTCGTTGTGGTCTTACTTATGCCCAAAATATTAGATGCATTTTTTTTTTTTTGTAGCAAATGTTTTGGCTCGCCTGCAGAAATAACAACTAATATCCATTCGCAGCCGTAATTAATTAGTATGCAAATATTTTTACTTTTTATTATAATAATTAATCATAATTAATAATCATATTTCTTATAGTGCACCCAGCAAATCCAACATATTTGTTTTTCCCTCATCATTTTGCCTTTGAAATCGAGATAGTATACCAGCAAACAACGACTTTATTCTAAATTTCAACTCAAACCGCAAACGAATTGCTGCTTGAAAATGAAAGAAATTGACCAATAATCTCTTGACCTAATGGTTAAGGTTGAGATCCATGATTTTAGAGATCATGGGTTCGAATCTCAGCAATGTATGAGATGATAGTCTACTGTATAGTAGGGTTGTTTGTATACTGTAATAGTAAGGGGTTGTTTAGATTTAATTTATGTGATATTGTATTATTGATCAATGTATAATTGTTCTAATTGTTTCTATTAGAGATTGATAATCGACATGGCACATTGTAATCAATTTAATTCAATTAATAATATTTATCTCTTTCACTTCAAAAAAAAAAAAAAAAGGGAAGGGGGGCGGGGGGGGGGGGGGGGCGAAAGAGATTGAAATTACTTGTGTAATTTGTACTAATATATAAAAAAAGCCACTTCTTACTCATAATTTACGATTTGTGATACTGCAACATTAATAAATAATTTATGATCTTATTCTATTCTCCACTTTCTCTCATCTTAATCACTTGGGCCGATTTTAATCACATATTTGAATTTTATTTTCAAAGTTTGTGTACTATCTATCTAATTATATACGTACAAATATTGCGTGTCACATTGGACTGTGGTTAGTAGAGTAAATAATTTCATATAAAGATAATCAAATAGCCCAATAATGATTCCTTATTTCTGTAAAAGAAAGATTATGAATTTAAATCATGATTGCCTGTCATGGGATCCTTGCCTGGGGTTTTATTTTATTATTTTGTATCGATAATTCAATATATCTAAATATCATAAGTTGATTAAATATATGAATAAGTTTTAATAAAAATTATGATTTAAAGAGAAAAAATAAACAATTACTAGGGTAGACTTACACTCGACACAAATAAATGATATTTAGACATTTTCTGTAATTACAATGTAAAGTCACATCAAGGATGTTCAATGTCTTTGTGTATTATATATACTTGACCAATTTTTTCCTTTGACATGTTTTGGTATATTTTACGTTAATAATATTAATAATATCTTAGTCTAATGGTTAAATTTAAAATTTTATGAATAAATTGTCAAGTTTATGATTATAGGTTTGAGTCAAATCAAATATAGGAGGTATTTATCTCATTTTATGTACATTCTCGAACAATCATTTATTATAATAATAATATGTTTTAGTTATTGTAAGGGAAGTTCTTTTAACTTAGATTCATTAGTTCAACCAGAGGAAAGGGAAAGATGGAAGGTAAAGAATAATATCTTTTTTTTTAAAAAAAAATTGTGAATAATACTTTTTCTTTAAATTATTTGATATGATTGAAATAAAAAGTAAAGCTCAAATATTTATACGTGTGTTTTTGGAATGGACAAAATAAACTGTAAAGGAAAGGATAAATTTTACAATTTTACCAATTAACCGTTTTATCATAATTTTATATTAGAAAATAAATAATTTAATATTAAAATAATTTTAAATTATTTAAATTTTTGAAAATAAACCTGAAAATCTATTAATAAAAATATGAATCAGACAAAAATAAGACAGAAGTACTTTTTCAATGTCAATATCTCTAATGAAATGGGTCCTTTTCTTTTTAATAATAAAACAATGTCTACAACTAATAGAGTAACAAATAAATAAAATGGGCACTTATGCTACCAATGTTTTGCCAAATTTTGAATGAAAAGAAATAAGGTTTTGGAAGGGTTTCATATATATATATATATATATCACTATAAGAAATATAACCTTTAACTATGTTAATTGCCATGGTTAATACTAAATAGTCGTAGTAAATAGTTATTGACCACGGCCTCGCAACGGTTATGGACCGTGGTTTTTGCGAGGGTGGCAAAAATTTTTGCCATGGCTAAAAGCGAAAAGCCATGGTGAATGTTTTTACCATGGTTTTTAGCCGTGGCAAATAATTTTTTCATGATGAAAAAGTTAATTTTTGCATCGATTTTTATTTAACCGTAGTTAATAATAATAATTATCCACTATGATTTTTAGTCATAGTCATTAAAAGTGTAGTCAATAACGATTTCTTTTCTAGTGTGTGTATATATATATATATCTGATTTTATTTTCCTCCTATTCTAATTAACCAAACACGAGTCTTTTTATATATATATATTTTTTACTTTCACTTTTCTTTACAAACATTTTTCGCCCCAATCCAACAAGCTTTAAATGTTTACACCCACATTTACGTAGGATATGGTTATAGAATATATTAATTTTCAAATGGAGGTTTTAATATCTGAAAATTCAAAGCTATCTTAAGATAAAGTCAATAAGTTCCTAACATATTAGACTTATTCCTAGTCTAAGGTGTGATAAATGCGAGCATTATTTTTATATGTAGATGTAGGGATGATGACAACGAGGCATGTTTGAGATGCATTTGTCAAAATTCGGATCCGTCCCGTCAAAAAAATTTTAAACCCAGACCTGAACTCGTCTCGGATTTGTGACCCATTCAGTTAGACCAGATGAATTCAGTAAATCCGAATAATATTTTTAATATATTAATATTATATAGATATATTTAAAAATAATACTATCATAAATTTATAAATATGAGACAATAATATTACTGAAATTTTTTTTTTAAGTAATATATGTAGATGTTTTAGGCATTGAAATATTAAAATTTTGAAATATGTGTTACTTATATAAGCATTAAAGGCCTATAAACTATTTATATCTTTATTTTAATTTATAAAAATATTAAAATTTTGTATTATATAAGTATAAATAAATTATATATATTTGTCATATTTGTCATATATGTACAATAATCCTACTATACGAAAAAAACATAAGCGGGGTGGGTCCGAGTCCAACCCACTCAAATTCGGATCTGCCCTGAGATCCGTTTAAAACTTCAAAACCCGCCAAATTGGGGTAGGTTTGGGTCCAGGTCATTGCCATCCCTATTAATATATGTTAAAAAATCAAAGGAATAATTATATTTACACTCCCAATATATATATGGTCTGTTTACACAAATCATTCATTCTTTTTGGATAATTACACAGACACTCGTATGACATGGTAACATCATTTATACAAACCACCTTTATTTAATTAAAAAAATTACACATACATCCCTCCAAAAACGTCAGCATTATTAAACAAATTATCCATATCTTTTGGCTATCAGGGGTGATTTTTATAATTATTCAAATGTCAAAGATAATTTGTATAAATACATCATAGGTTAGAGAATGTAAATGTAATTATCTCAAAATCGAATTCATGCAATAATTCACTCACAAGCTCTCTCCCATAATTAATTTACATACTTCACAATTCATATTTATAGATGTCTTAATTTTGCTTCCATCTTATAATATTATTATATCGAAATATTAATTAATTAACTGATACATCATTAAATAATTTTCAAATTATAAATTTAGGCAAAACGAGACACACCCATAGGATTAATGAGATTTGACCTCGTAACGATATCAACGGTTAGACCAAAATATTATTCTCCCACGTTTGATTCAATTGACGAGGACGAACAACATTCCGTCGAAAATTGTGTGGTCAACATTCCGTCCAAAATATTAAAATGTTGTGGTTTTGATTTCTATAAATATGAGTATATATTTACTTTTATAATAGTTTTGTAATTCATTATTTTCTTTAAAATGTATTTTTCTTTTTAAATCATCTATTGATTTGGCCGGTCTTTGAATTTAAATAAATTGAATGATGTAATGTATTGTATTCTATATATATATAAAAAAATTTCTTTCTTTAATGTTATGGTTATACCAATAGATCTATAAGCACCCTGTAACTTATAATATTTGATTTGTCAATGTGAATACTATTTAGAGTAAAATCCAACATATATAACTAAAAAAATCAACCTAAAACTACCAATTGGAGGCCAATGAGGTTCAAATTAGTTGTTAAAGTTGAGGCCCCATAATTTGTGTTTGAGCCTTACCATTGTGTGTGTTAGATTAGTTTAATAGTAATTGGTGCTCTACCGTAATAATAGATGCCGAGAGTTAGAGACATTTTATACTAACAATTGATTATAGGGTAAAATGCAAAAAACCCTCTTGTGTTTTTGCTGAAAAGCAAAAAAACTCCTGTAATAAGAGAATAGGTTAAACACTCCCTTGTGTTTTCTAAAATGTTGTACACTCGTGCATGTTCGTTAAATGATACTAATACCGTTAAGTTTTTAATAATTTGACCCATGTGCCCTTACTTCTCATAACCGTTTGATCTGCGTTAGATCAATCACAATTGTTGGATGTAGTCAAATATTTACAATAATTAGATTTTAAATTGTAAGAATTAATGGTCCAAATTTAAGCTTTTAAGTTTAAATATTATATTAAATGATGAATAATGATAACCATTGGATTATAAATTCTTTAAGATCAAAGGTCCACATTAAAAAGTTTGAATTTATATTTTTATGCTATATAAATTTATAAAAATAAATAATACATTTAAACCATTATATATAAACTAAATAATAGTAAATATATAAATATGATATGTATATATATGTAAAGATGTATACAACGGCGGCCGTCGTCGCATCTTGACGACGGTGACGGCCGTCGCACAGAACAGGAGAAGGGAGCGATGCCGTCGCCCAAAAGAAGGAGAAGGGGGTGATGTCACCATTGCCCAGAAGAAGGAGAAGGGGTTGCGCACCCCTTCTCCTTCCATCGCCCGCAGATATGTGCGGCAGCAAGAGAAGGGGCGTCCCCATTCTCTAAACACTGGGTGACTGCCGTCGTCTATATATATATATATATATATTATATTTATTTAAAACTAAAATATTTATAATTTAAACATTATTTTTTATTTATATAAATATATATTTTTTTTGTAATTTTCTATTTACAAATAAATTATTTACTAATCTACTAAACTAATAGTACAAAATTATTTACTAATTTACTAAGAGAATAATGAATTAATTATTACAAATAAATAGTAATAAAACTTATTTTATTTGTTAAGAAATTGTGATAAAAGATTAAATATTATAATTTATTTTTATTTATTTAGATCAAATTGAATTTACTGAAGTTAAACATTATTTGTGTTATTTATATTAGGGATAATTGCATAAATTCCCCCTGTATTTTCAAAATTCAGTTAAAAATTCCACGTGTTAAAATTATAGGCAAAACCCCCCCTTAATTTTTCAAAATAATGCACACTCTCCCATGCTGTTAATTTCTTTTAATGGTGTTAAATTTTTTAGTGATTTGTTATGGCCTTGTTCTAATAGCCATTAATCTTCAATAGTAAAAATGGACGATCCAGATTTTAATAAATTTTAAAAATATATTTTATATTTATATATACAATTATATATATTATGTATACTATATATATAATTGTATATATATGTATGTATAATATATATATATATATATCATACATCTATACTAATATATAAAGAAAAGACATTTCTCACTCACAAATGGCGGTTTATGACACCGCGGCACCAATTGTTTAGTTATGCCGATAATACCCCTAAAGTTATTTTCTTTTCTTTTTTTATTTCTTTCTTTTTATTTGAAATATAATGTGTTGGTTTAAATCTATCTATACTAATATATAAAGAAAATGCATTTCTCACTCACAAATGGTGGTTTATCTATACTAATAATATATAAAGAAAAGGCATTTCTCACTAAAAAATGGCGGTTTATGACACCGCGACAATGATTTTTTAGTTATGCCGATAATACCCCTAAAGTTAGTTTCTTTTCTTTTTTTGTTCTTTCTGTTTTTTTTTTAATATAATGTGTTGGTTTATATCTATCTATACTAATATAAAAAGAAAAGGCAATTCTCACTCACAAATGGTGGTTTTATGACACTGCAACACTAATTTTTTAGTTATGCCGATAATACCCTAAAGTTAGTTTCTTTTTTTTTTTTTATTATTTCTTTGTTTTTATTTGAAATGTAATGTGTCGGTTTATATATATACTAGTTGTCGAGTCACGGCATCCCTGCGTGCACATAATAAATATTTTTTTTACGTTTAAAATATATTATAAATAAAATTAAAATATATAAACTAACACATCACATTAAAAAGAAAAAAAGTAGGAAAGAAAGAAAAAACTAATTTATCAATTAATATGGAATTTAGAAAGTTGAATAAAGGAGTTATATCAGTTGATGATTATATTTGACATTACAAAAAAGTGGTGCGAGGGTGTTATTTTATATAATAGTATAGATATATATTATTTACAATAACTTTAAAGCGTGCTATATAATTTTATACGCACGCAGGGATGGCGTGCAATAACAGCTAGTATATATATATATATATATATATATATATATATATGAGTGACGATGACCTCAAAGGTAGCCGTGGCGCCCATAGGCAGGAGGGGGTGATGTTGAGGTCGTTGTCGCCCCCACAGGAGGGGGCAACAGGTCGCCCCCAATCTAGGCACCGAAGGTCGCCCAGATCCAGGGCGATGCGATTGCCCTGGATCTGGGCAACGACGTGACCTTCGGCCATCAGCTTCTAGGCGACGACGCCTGTCGCACTCTAGAGCTGGGTCTACGATGGGCGTCATCGCCCAAATTTGGGCGGCTGCGACCCCTCCCGCCCAAATCTGGGCGACGAGTGGTCACGGCTTGGAGAGGTAGGGCGGAGCGGAGGCTATGGGGTGGCAGAGGCGAGGGGGGGGGGGGTTGAACGCTTGGGGAAGAAGACGATTGATTTTTTTATTTATTGTATTTGTTAATTATATATATTTTATTATAATGTATTAAATTAATTATGTATTTTTATGTTTAAATATCATTATATTGAAACATTAATATTTATTTACTGTAACTTATAATATACAATTTCAAAATATATTCAATATAAAATCAAATTAAATTAATATTTAAAAATAAAATCATGTATTTTGATTTTAAAAATTTATAAATATTAGAATACCCAAAAATGTTATATTTTTATATATATAATAATTTAATTTGATGCAATAATATTTTTTTCATATAAATATTAATGAATATTAATCATTTAGTATTTATCATATTTTTTTTTAGTAAAATATGAAAAAGGTAAGGAATTAATTTAAAAAATAAAGAGAGGGAATAATTGCATAAATAGGGGTATGTTTGTCCATTCAACAAAGTCAAAAGGCTGAAAATAGGTCAAAATCATATTCCACTCGCATTTCAAGCGAGTGTAGGCCACTCCTTTTTTTTTTTTTTTAACGAAGAGGATTTTTTTTTGCATGGTTTATAATTATAGGGGGTCTTTTTGGCTTTAATTAACACAGATAAATTTTTAGCAATTTTCTTTAACACAGGGGGATATTATGCAATTTTCCCTTTATATTAGAAATAATGGCAAATTGGACATTTTTGTCCACCAAAAGTGGGTGAAAAGCTGAAAGAAACTCTACTACTCTCATGTCCGCGAGTGAATCCCACTCTCCGTTAAAAATTGATGGAATGAGATTTTTTTGCTGAATTATATATATCACTGGGGGTTTTTAGGCTATTTCTTTAACATAGGGGTTTTTTTGCAACTTTGTGAAAGCACAAGGGGGATTTTTGCATTTTATCCTTGATTATCTATACTTTATCTATACTATTATAAAGAGAAGGAGCCTTATAGACACAAAGTGGTAGTTTTTATACCACTACACCAAATTATTATAATACTAAAAATTCCCTTCAACTTCCCAACTCATGTAATTGAATTAACTACCCAATCAAGTCCCTTTAGAAAAATAATTCCATGAAATTACATGTATTCAAAATTAAATTTACTCCAATTTTTTTTAAGTTTATTGTTAATTGAAATAGTGATAACATATTAATTAGTATTTGTGTTGCATGTATATATAATAATTAATGTCAATATACTATATACTATACAAAGTTTTAATTGTTAAATTAATTTGAGTAAAATATGTATTGATAATTAATGCATTCGAAAAAAGTTATCAGAGAGTTTTTTTTATGAGGTTGTAAAGAAGTGTTAAATTTTAATATATAGGAATAAACTATGAGTTTTAATAAAATAAAAGGCATTACTAAAAATTATGCGCGCAGGTACTGCGTGCCACAATTTCTAGTTATTATTGAAGAGCACCTCTTTGGTGTCTCAAATTTTTAGTTTGTCATTTTTTTATTTTTTAAATTATTTACATTTTTTTTCCTTTTCTCAACCTCCGAATCTCTCTCTCTCTCCCTCCTACTCTTCTCTTAATAACTTTCCCTAACTTTTATCTTTATACTATTTTTTATTTATTTAATTAACATAGATATTTTAAAAAATTAACAATTATATTATTTCATATTTTAAATTAATTGCACATACATTTAGGTTACACACTAGTATTAATTAATAATGGTCAAAACTCACGATATAATTATAACTAATTTATTATTAAAAAAAAAAAAAAAAAACAACTTCGGCAACTTCTTGGTAAATATCAATATTAAGTTATTTTTTCAAACTCCAACCTTTTGTTTTTAACTTTAACTTTTTTTTCAAACACTCTCAATTTTACCACTACTTAACTTATATATATAACTTTCTCTCCAGCTTATTTTTACCGCAAAAAAGAAAATTATTGCAAATACATCGTTTTTAAAGTGAAAACGACGAATTATTTATTTGAAATAAATCTAACAAAGACAACAACATCAATCATATACTGATCAACAATATTTGATAAACTACATGTAAATAACATTTACTTTTACAATAAAAATATCATACCTATTATACAATAAATAATATCCTATATATTAATGAGTTCGAACTCCTGACCTTTAAATTAATAGGATTTCAACCTTATCATTAGACTAACACATCATTGTTTATTTACAAACACATCGTTGTTCCCATTTCTCGAAGTGCGGGAACCCATTACTTAAAGTTATATTCAATGACATTAAAGACCACTTTTCGATTTATTCGGAGCAGAAAGACAGGTTTTATCTGAGAAGCTTCCAATACCTTTCATACTGACTGTGGGGTTTGTGTTTTATAATAGTATAAATACAATTGTATCCAATATGTGTGGGATTAAATTAAATAATATAATAAAAAAAGAACGCACTCAAACTGAATTATTTATTTAGAGTTAAATGCAATTTACCTTCTAATAATGTGAAAACGAGCAAAAAAAAACCTTAAAATTAGCAGATTACCTCCCCTATATTTTCGAGAATAAAACAAATCACCCCATTCCTAAAGCATTGATGTGAAGTAATTTGTTTTATTTTTCGAGAATAAAACAAATCACCCCATTCCTAAAGCATTGATGTGGAGTAATTTATTTTATTTCTCAGACACACAGGTAATTTGCTACTTTTTTCCACAAGGGAGTTTTTACTTATTTTTCATGTCATATGGAGGTAAATGACATTTAACCCTATCTACGTAGTGCTGATTCAATAAATACGAAATGGGCGCTTAAAATGCATGTAATATAATATTGGTATAGTTACATTATCCTCCCTTGAGATTTTGTGTAATTATATGTAGCTTCATGTGGTTTGAAAAATTACATCCAGTACGCCTGAGATCCGCTTTCATATAACAAATAAGTCCATTCGTTAGTCGAAAATCACTGAATTTGTTGATATTAACAAAATAAAAAATATTTATCCCCAATTGAATTATTATTGACTTACTTCAGGTCAAATAATTTTTTTTAATGACCAAACTACCTTTATACATCTTCACACGTTAATGCATGTGAGGATGTATATCTTCACCTTTATAATGGTAATTTAGTTAGAAAAGATTTGTTTGACCAGCAATAAGTCAGTAATAAGTCAATTGAGAGTAAATAACTCATTTTATTCAGTTTTTTTGTTAGTATAAAAAAATTTAGTGAATTTCGAATAACGAAAAAACTCATTTATTAGACGAAAACAACCCTAGTTATTGCTGACAGAAAGGTGGCAGAAGCGCCGCTACGTTCTGCTTCAAGGTAGCATTAGCGAGTACAAGTTCCTTTCCCTCATAAGTAACAGATATAATTTTCTAAAATTTTAAATAATTTATGTGTAATTACACCAAACTACAGGCACTAGAAAAAAATTAACATTTGACTCCCCTTCCTCGTTAAGCCGGAGGGCACCCATAGCAGGTATTTATTCCTTCTCGATTCTTCTGGAGCTTGAGGAGTACTCCCTGACTGTCGAGTGGAACAAAGAGTTTGAAAGTGGCAACGGTTTTGCTGGCACGAGTGCGTTAAGAGTACGTTTCCGATTGGAGTTGCTAAGCTTGAAAAAATGGCTTTCTCTGGGCTACCAGGAATCCTAGGTGCTTCTCTTTCATTCATTCCAAATTGCCCGTACTCTTCAAGAAGGGCTGGACTCTTTCTCCACTGTCCAATCCTATGCCGATTAGAGAAAGTGATCCATTCCCGTCTTCTTCTCATGAATTGTCATGGTTAAAGACAAATAATCATAGTGAATAGTCATTCACTATGGTCATATAACGGTTATTAACCGTGGTAGTTGCGAGTGTGACAAAAATATTTGTTATGGCTAAAAGTCATGGCAAAAATATTTGCTATGACTCATAACCATGGCAAAAAGAGTTTTCATTATGGATAATCTAAAGTTTTGTAATAATTTTTGTTTAACCATAATTAATAATAATTATTTACTATAATTTTAATTCGTAGTCAATAAATTTGTAGTCAATAATGAATTTTCATCGTACAACGGAGGGCAATGTAACTTTTCGATCAAAGATAATGATCTAGGTATATATTTCGGTAATTATGTATTTTTATTTTTATTATTATTGTTTATAAAAAAATTATCATTACCAAAGATAACTACTGGGGAAGGAGTAATATGGCAACATCGGCAAGTGGCGTGTGTGGAGGACAGCTGCAGAGGGTGTGAAGGAAAATGATGTAAGAAGGGAGTGGGCGAAACTTGTCGGATATGGGGGAGGGATAAACTCCTTTCTCTTGAAATTATAAAATTTTGGTGACGCCTATTTAATACTACTTTCGTGGGAATTGGGGATAAGGGTAACCCTATTTCCAAGCAATTTGGGATGTGATTGAATGTCGCAATAATGAGGTGTAGATTAATTGATAACTATTTTTGGGTTAATTATAGTCAGTTATTCTACAAAAATACGAAATTATATTTTCCTGTAAAGAATTTGAAAATTATATATATACATTTCCTTTAAAAATTCATTGTTTACACCTAATCTCTTTCTGTTAGAGTAAACTGAAAATGATGGTGTCAGCAAAAAAATTATATAAATTTTCAATCTTAGCTCTCATTTAATATTCGAATGTAATAATTTTGTACTTATGATGGGATAAATATAACGATCTTAATGTCGCTCTATATATATATATATTATATTTAATCTCTTATAAGTACAAAAATATATATGTCAATGTTAAATGACGAACAAAATAAAAAATTTATGTAGTTATTTTGTATTTTTCGTCCAAACCCTAAAGATTGGGATCAAGTATAAATGGAGAATTTTCGAAAGGGTGTAAATCTAATTTTGAATTTTTTTTGGAGCAAAATTTAATTTTGTATTTTAGAAGGGGTTCAGGTGTAATAACCCTTTCTTTTTTCTTTTTTTGCTTTTTCGGCCAAAACACGGGCACACCCATGATTATAATTCAAAACCTCTGTGAAGACATCTTAAAGCTCAAACTGTTGGGCTATTCTTTATAATACCAGTTTAGTTGACAAATTTTGACTCAACAATTCAATGAGATGCATGTCCAAGTTTCACTTGTGTGTGAATATTAGTCTATTTTAATAGTAGTTGTTTATTTACTGTAAGTTTATGAGAATAATAAGTTAATAAGTTATATATAGTGTTTGTTTGGCTTTGCAATTGAGTTCAGCAAACTTGTATTTAGGGTATAATTGTGATTTTTTTAATCTATTTATTCAATAATTACTCCGGAATTAAATTCAGTGAAAAACATGTTTGTTAAAAATTATCATCTGCAACTTTTAATCCCACTGCAATTATTACTTTTTAATAGAATTCCCATTATGTCCGTTAAATAACTTTTTAATTTCTTTAGTTAACCTTAAGAATGATGTTAGTTTAAAGTTTAGCTACAATTTTCTTTGAAATTCTAAATTCAAACGTCATAATCATTATTTTTCTAAAAAAATTCCATTTTTCCAAATTAATTATTTTATAATCAATTATGCAATTGTATGATCAATCTAATCCTTATTTAATATTAATAATTGATATAATAATTATTAATAAGTAACTTATAATATAATTGTAATCGATTCACCTGGAAAAGAAATATCATCTCCATACATTCACCTTTTAGATCCTATGTATCTGGTTGCCTTATCCCTGCTTTTTGTATTTGTTTTGGATTAATTCAAGTAATAAAGTTTTACTTAAATTCGACATTTTTGACTTATAATAAAATGTGCACTAATTAAATATGATACAAACAAGCGATGTTACCTAATTGATGCATGAAATAATCTTTTCCTCCACATCAGGAAAGATTTTTGTTATTGGATGTCTACGTCTCTTAGATTTGAAATTTTTAGTAAAATATATCTCTCGTTAGTGCTATTTGATAAGGATTTTATTGAATTTAATTTAAATATTTTTGGAAAAATTAGTTGATAGTGTTTTTTTTTTTAATAATAATAACTCAAAAAAGATTAAAGCATTAAAAGACGAGAGAGACCAGATTCTCAACACTCAGCGACACTTTAAGTGGCATAAGGGTATGGATTGTTATTAATTTTGAGGGAAAAATACAAGGAGCCCCTGTGATATAGGGAATGTTCAAAAAATTTCCTGTAAAAATTAAAATATCATTTACACTCCCTGTGTTAGAAAATAAAGTTCAAAAAATCCCATGTGGTCAGGTTTTATTATATACGCGCGTTGATTGCGTTTGGGCATGTAAAAAGTGTGTTTTTTGGATAATTTTTCCTTTCTCTCTCTCCTTATATTACATATAATATATATAATTTAATAAATTTTAAAATAATAAAAATATATAATAATATTAATATTTTTAATATAATATTATTTTAATATTAAAAAAAATTTAAAGAGAGAGAGAGAGAGAGAGAGAGAGCAGCGTCGAAGCCGTTACTGCAGAGGAGGGCGCGGCAAGGCGACGTCGCTGCGCCCTCATCACCACTGGGCGACCGCGATGGCGGCCTTTGCCGTCGCCGTCGCCCCCTCTGCGGGGGGTGGGGAGGGGGAAGAGGGAAGGAGGGAGGGTGGGGGGAGGCGATCGTGGGGTGGGTGGGGGTGGGGGAGGGGTTAGGTTTTTTTTTTAAAAAAAAAAATAGTTTTAAGTTTTAAAGTATAAAAATTTAATTTTATATATTGTGGATATATTATAATTTATATAAATATACAATTTTAAATGTGAGGGACATTTTAGTTATTGCTCCTAAAAATATGTGTTTAGGTTGACCAGGGGGCGGTGTGATTCATTGTTCGTAACATAGCGGTGATTTTTTATATTAAAATTTTCACATGGGGTTTTTGAGACTTTCCCATATCACAGGGGGTCAAAATGAATTTAACCCTTAATTTTTATATCTATGACGAGGCTTGCAGCTTAATCGGTGCTTCACTGTACGAGGTATTGCCCGTTTTGTTTTAGTATGACCCTCACGGTTTTATCCTAAAAAGGCGCCTCACTAGGGAGAGGCCTTGAATTTATAAGCCGCGCGAACTCCTTGTCTGCAATCGATATGAGACACTTGTCTACATCATCAGTCCCCAGATGAGGGACTTGGGACAGGCACATGGCCTCGATGCCTGCAGACGACGCTAAATAATGTGGCTTGTGATTCAATTTGTCCCATTGCGCGAGGTTGTATAAGCTTCACGGTTTTGTCCTAAAAAGACGCATTGCTAAGAAGAGGAAGACCTGAGAATTTAAACCATTCGCTCCTTGTTTGCAACTAATATGGGATACTCATGTATATTAATTTGTGTTGTTACTATAAATATTTCATTAATAATTGTTTATAATGATACATCTTATTACTAATAATTATCACTTAATATATATTTTTAATGATAAAATAATCACTTAATATATTTTGCGCGACTTTTGCATGTATTTGATCTGCTCATAAAATAGTGTTAGAGGCAGGTATTTTCAAAATTTCAAGTTCCAAAAAATAAAACCTTATGCACGTGGACCAAAATATCCTTTCTCTTATCTAGGGTAGGTGAATTGATTTGGCCAAAAAGTGTCTTGTTTGGTAAAACATTAAAAAAAATAAAATAACATATCAAACCAGTACTTTTTTTAAGTTGGGGTTTTAAATGCAATTTATCAAGTGATATAAGAAATAAACAAAAATCTCCTATAAAAAAATAATTAGCAAATACCCCCTATGATATTCAAATGAAGCAAATTACCTACTTGTGTTTTCCCTTGATAGGCAAGTAATTTGCTTCATTTCTCAAAATACAAGAAGATAATTTGATAATTATTTTTTCATAGGGAGATTTTTGCTCATTTTTTATATCACATGAGAGTAAATTGTATTTTTCCCTTTGAATTGCCAAATAATAATAATAAGTTAATTTAGGCTAAGGTAAGATCGAGGCTTCAATACTATTCATTCAACAAAGTATGTTGGATTCGGGTATCACGTGTGTGGTTATTTGTCTATTTTTATATTATTTTTGCTTTTTTTTTTATTTTTCAAAGTTTTAATTGTTTGATATGTTTAATATTTTAATGCATTAAATAATGTAATTAATCAATTTTAATTTGGGCCCTTAAATTCGTTGAACGGACACATCACACCTAATTTATAACAACCAATGTTATCTTTTTAAAAGCCCGAGTCCTCTTTTTTCAATGTCAATACTCTAGGAGATGCTTATGGGCGCGATGCATACAAAGATTAAATTCACATGGCCTTACCCCAAGTGGCAGCATGGGATTCTTTGGGATAGCAAGAAATGGAGAGGGAAGCAAATGATCAATGCTGCATACCGGGTTGTTCTGGCGTCATCTGTCTATCATATTTGAAGCAAAAGGAACCAAAGAGGTTTAGTGGAACTGCAACACCGGCGGATGTACAGTGATGGAGATAGAATGCACTTTTATCAATATACCCTCGAATATATGAAGATTTATTGAAATGTCATTGGAGGCGGTTATAGTTAGTGGTTAGTGAGGTGAAACTAAATTATCAAGGCGCCCTTGAAGATTAAATGATAGGCGTTAGATTAGAGGCGGTTGGAGGGTAAAATAGTCTTTATACCCTTCCTCATTTTCTATAAATAGGCCATCAAATTCAATGTAAAATCACTTCCTTCTGAATTTGAGAATCAATTCTTAAGAAAAATTCTCAAGTTTCTTGACTCGCGACGTCGTTTTGTGTAATTGTGCTTTGATCACACGCTTCCCGATTTTCACCCCATCAGCTTGGCGCCGTCTGTGGGAACCTGATCAGAGCATTGAGGATGAGCACCTGGTCAAGAGTCAGGAATGGGAAGGCTGGGGGAGAAGAACTCAAAAGAGGAGGAGAGAGTCACGTGCAAGATCACGTCATGAGGAATCAGCCCGCTCGCGACCTTCAGAACGAGAGGCAGGAAGAAGCCGAGGCTCCACCTCCGGCCCCAGTCATTCAGATGACTCTAGAAGCACTTCGCCAATTGGTGGAGGATGCATCTGTCGAAGCAGCAGAGAAGGCGGTGGCCTAGTTCATAGCAGGACACGCGTTTCCGTTGGCCCCCGAGAGTCGTGAGCAGAGGCCCGGGGACGCCTACGAAGGTTTGAACTGCAAGGAGAAAGTCAACAGCAGGGCCACGCAGCCAGAGGACAGCTATTATCCTTTTCCTCCTCGAAGAGGCGTAGGCAAAGAGGACTACTTCCCACCTCCTCCCTTGGGAGGACAACGAGAAGACAACTGTTTCCCCCCTCTGCAGGTGCCATCAGTGCAAGAAGCAGTGTATCGGGAGATGGGCGACCATACGCCTCCTCCACCTAAGTTCTCAAATCCCTTGGGCCCCCCTTGGTATCCAGCGCGACCCGTGGTAGTAGCGCCCCCGCGTCGGAGTCCATTCGCCCCTCGCATTTTAGATGAAGCCATTCATCCGGGGATCAAGATCCCAAGCCTCAATGAGTTTGACGGAGTGGGAGATCCTGGCCAGAGCCGATTTGTTAAACGTTAGCGACACGGCTTATTGCAAGTTGTTTCGGACTACCCTCTCGAGAAAGGCAATGGCGTGGTTTAACCAGCTACCCCCGGGAACCATCGAGTCATTCGAGCAGCTTTCCCAGTGCTTCTTGCACCACTTCGCGATTAATAGGTGATGTCCTAAAACCGCCTCGTACTTGTTCACAATAATCCAACAAGAGAATGAGAGCCTGAGGGAGTACGTACGACGCTTCTCGGAGGCTGTTTTGGAAGTCCCCCATATAAACCTAAAACTTTTGGCAAGCATCATGCAGCAGAATCTAAGGAGAGGTCGATTCAAGGAGTCGATTGCTGGAAAGCCCCCCTCTTCACAAGAGGAGTTATTGCTAAGAGCCGAGAAGTGTATAAGAATCGATGAGTTAGCAGTTTCGCGACCAACAAATCCATTAAAACGGAGGGCCGCTGAGGAGGAGAAAGGGATTCCCCTTAGGACAGAAGGAAGTAAGCGTGAACGCAGACATGTGCTCCTGAGGGATTGGGCTCAATACACCCCTTGGACCTCGCGAACTCAAACGCTCGATGCAGCCAAGCGACAAGGATTGGGATCGAAACCATAGATCGGAGGAATGCCACCACTTGAAGAATGAGGTCGAGAAGTTGATCCGACGAGGTTGCTTACAAGAATTCGTGGGACAAAGGAAACAAGAGCTTCAGGAAACCGCTTTTGGAGGCAGGCACATGGCACATGGGAGTAAAGCAGGAAGCAAAACGAGCTAGCAAGGACAACCTCCCAATTGCTGGAGTTGAGAGGGTTATCTCGGGAGGCCCAGTAGGAAGAGACTCGAGGCAAGCTGAAAGAGTCGCAGTGCGAGCAATGGGACGCAATGCTAACCGAGTCATCTTTAGTGAGATTGCAGCAGTGTCACCAGCAGATCCAAGAATGAGTCGGAGTGTGATGCGCGAAGCGAGGGGAGAAATCTGGCTTGCGTCGCGGGAGCGACATATGCGAGGGTGGATAGAGACTTCCAACTTGTGGTCAAGCAAGGGAATGGAGGTTACGAAGATGGGGGAGCAGATGACCAAATACTTAGCAAATATCCAAGCATTAAGGATGAAGTTTGACGAGTCCACCCGCGGTCATACAAGGAAGAAGCAGACTGACTCGTTAAGTTGGCCAGCTCATTGGCTCATTCGGATAGCAGGAGAATAACCCTACTAAGTCAAGAATGATCTGCAGTGGATGTTGCGTGGGAAGAAGTCCTGACGAGGAAGAGTGTTTTACCAAGCTGGAAAGAAGGTCTAGAGGAAGACTGGAAATTTGGGATTTTGCCTCAAGACCCCAAGGAAGCGAGGGCAATTCGAATAAGGTCAACTAAGTTCGCGCTAATTGGAGGTGAGTTGTACAAGAGAGATTTTTTCACAACCACATCTTAAATATGTTAAGACGGGGACAAAGCATAGCATGTTCTACGAGAGATCCAGGAGGGAAACTGCAGTAATCATTCCGGAGGCAGAGTATTAGAGTGCAAAGGCCCCGCGACGAGGACACCCTATTCTGACGGGCAGGCGGAAGTAACCAGCATGATAGTCTTCAAAAATTTAAGGACGAGGCTGGAGGAAGCTAAAGGAAGTTGGGCGGAAGGACGCCCGGAAGTCCTAAGGGCATATCAAACAACCCCGCGACGAGGCACGGGAGAGTCCCCGGTCAGTCAAGTCAATGGGACAAAAGCTGTCATTCCGGTGGACATAAGGGAGAAAACATTCAGTGCGCGACAATATGAATCAATCAGCAATGACGAAGAAAGGCGAGCCAATCTGGATTTCAGGAGAGGCTTAGAGTGGCGCGAATGCAAGGAGGGGAGCTTACAGAACATTAATAGCATAAGCCCACAATGACAAAGTACGGCATCACGGTTTCCAAGACAAAGATCTGGTATTGAGGAAAGCTGACGCGACAGGAAACATGGCCGAACTGGACACTAAGTAGGTAGGACTGTATCAAGTCGTGGAGAATGAACGAGAAGAAAATGTCCACATACGTGGAATATTCCTAACCTCAGGAAACATTCTATTTAATGCTTTGTATCCCTTTTTCGAACGCTTTGTAACCCGAAATTATGGTAATGAAATGTACACCTTTTTGACTACTTGTTGTAGATTCACGATTTATACTTTATTGAGAGAGAGGGGGATGGCTCCTCATATTTAACACTTTATTACATTAATACATTTAACACGTTATTTAGAAAAAGAGGGGGATGACCCCTCACATCAATATCTTGTATAAAAGAGGGGGATGGCCCCTCACATTGACATTTTGCTTAAAAGAGGGGGATTGCCCCTCACATTAATATTTGGCTAAACTCCCATTTACCCCCCTGTGTTTTGCTGAAAAATCTAAAAACCCCCTTGTGATTTGAAAATAGGCAAAGAAACCTCTCGTGTTTTGTTAAACTCAACAAAAAAAAGCTCTTTTCGTTAGAAACTAACAGAAGGTGTAATGCACGCGCGGATGGTGCATTTGGACATGATTTTTTTGCGCGTTTTGCCCCTTTTTTGACCCTTAATTGCCAAAAACTCCCCTATATAGTGCTAAAAATTAATTTTATTTTTTATAATATAGATTTAGAAATTAAATAAAAACCATTGATTTTTTTATAAATTTAAGATCTAATGGTCAAAATTAATTGATTAGATCTAGCGGTTCTGATCTAATCAATGAAGATCCAACGGTCAGTAAAATAAATAATAGTATATAACAAATAAGGGCATAACGCTCAATTTGTGAAAAACTTAACGCCGTTAGTGGTCTTTAATGGCGAGGGGCGATTGAGCTTAATTTTACAAAATACAAGGGGGTTTTTCGTCTATTTTCAAAATAAATGGGGGTTTTTCGTCGACTTTTCAAAACCTAGGGGATTTTTATGCATTTTAGCCTTAATATTTTTTCTAAAAGAGGGGGATTGCCCCTCACATTAATATTTTGTCTAAAAGTGGGGATTGCCCCTCACATTAGTATTTTGTCTAAAAGAGGGGGATTGCCCCTCACATTAATATTTTTGTCTAAAAGAGGGGGATGACCCCTCACGTTAATATTTTCTTTAAGATGGCCCCTCATATTAATATTTGATCTAAAGAGGGGGATGACCCCTCATATTAATATTTGATCTAAGAGAGGGGGATGACACCTCACCTTAATATTTTGTTTAAAAGAGGGGGGTTGCCCATCGCAATAATATTTTGTCTAAAATAGGGGGTTTTGCCCCTCACATTGATATTTAGGTTAAGAAAAAGCAACTTAACATAATAAGCAATAGAGAAACAAAGTTTGATAACATAGTAAAAAGGAACTCCTACGAAGTTCCCATACGACGAGGAACCCCTGCGAAGTTCCAAAATATTTTGACAAAATGAACTCTTAAGAAGTTCCCCAAACGACAAAGAACTCCCATGAAGTTCCAGTGTGTTCCAACCAAGGGAACTTCTACAAAGCTTCCGAGGAGCTCAATGGGACGCGTCGCAACGTGGCGCAGTTTGACACGATGAGATATATGACACGTCGCGGTGCGAGGTGCTTCAAACATGGTGCGACGCAAATTCAACATGACGCGAAGTGACGTGAGGTGATTCAAATGTGACGCAACGCAACGCAATTACAACATCCATCGAATGGGCTAGTACCCCCTCGCCTCCATGGCGACATACGATGTTGCAGAGGATGAGGGAGCAAAAACGGGTCACTCCAAACATTTTTTTTACAACCGCTGAGAGGAAGAGTTAGCAGTACGAGTCCTTAACAACTGAGTCCTTTATAACTCTCATAAGGATAAACCAAATATCGAAAGCCTAAAGAGAGGAAGGTACACTAAGATTCCGAAACGTTGAAAGAAACTCTTCAAAGTACGCAAAAGAATTAGGAGCGGAGTGGTTGATGCGCGACATCGAGGTCTAAAACAGGGGCTTGTGCCGTTGAAGGAAATCGAGGAGTTCCAACTTTTTTCTAAACTTCAATTTCTGGAAGAATCTAGCGAATCAGATGAACGCTCGGATGAATTCCTGGTGCCCTAAATCAAAATCAACAACTTCAGCGAGCAAGAGAAGAAGGAGGGGCAAAAGACACCCTCGGCCAAAATCCGGCCGAGGCATGCCTCGACCCAGCATCGACGAACCCCCGACGACGCCTCGTTGGATATTTTCTTGAAGTGCCCAACATTCTAAAATTCTTTCTGACCGACGAATTCGAATTATTTTTGTTGTTTCTGGATTGACAAAGGATGACCTCTGGAAGTCTAAAAACGAAAATTACTACAAGAAAAGAGATAAAGAGCTATATGCTCGAACCAGCACGTTTTGACATTTTTCTGGAATATGGCTGAGACCAAGAAGACAAAGAGTCCTAACAAAGGAAGGATTTGAGTAAAAAGAGTCCAAAGAGAAAAAGAGCTTGTAGTTGAAGAGAATTACCAAAAGAAGAAGCTGCATCAAGTAAAGACTGTTTGTCAGAACTTCCAAATTTTCCTGACACACTTGGAAGTTGGGGGGCTACTGATGGAGATAGAATGTACTTTTACCAACATACCCTTGAATGTATGAAGATTTACCGAAATGCTATTGGAGGCGGTTATAGTTAGTGGTTAGTTGGGTGAAGCTAAATTACCAAGGCGCCCCTGAAGATTAGATGATAGTCATTAGATTAGAGGCAGTTGGAGGGTAAAATAGTTTTTATACCTCTCCTCATTTGCTATAAATAGGCCATCAAATTAATGAAAAATCACTTCATTCTGAATTTGAGAAATCAATTCTTGAGAAGAATTCTCAAGTTTCTTGACTCGCGACGTTGTTTTGTGCGATTGTGCTTTGATCACACGCTTACCGATTTTCACCCCATCATACGGCGAGACAAATCATTGAGAAATTAGGCTGATCAGAATACTCGCAGATGACCTTCGGGAATCTGTTCAAGCTTAAATTCTTTATATATTATGGAAAATTGCATGACCTTAATGGATGGTGGTAGCTGAATTTAGAGTCGACCCGAATTGTGTATGACGTACGATTTTCTTTTATTTATGAAATGTATCCGTTCCTAACAAAATTTAAAGCCCTAAGTTTGAAGTATAAAATCAAACTTCGATACCAACATTGGCCCCAAAAATAGGATAAATTTATCTCTCCTAGTTTAGGATTGATGAAAAGTTATATAGCTTCGTTCTATTTTCAAGGTCAACATTGGTAGTTAGGTCAATTTGCTTTGGTGGTTATATAATTGATTCCGAAAATAATTACTTTTATAATTGATGCGAGTAAAAAATGAAGTTTGGATTCATTTGGGGTAGAAAGTAATTAAATAAAATGTTATGAATTAATAGAGGACAAATGAGTAAAACCGAGAGTGGAATTACCCATTTCTTATGTAAAAAAGAAAAATTGAAGTTGAAGTTTAAAATGTGAAAGTTCAATTAAGAAAATAAGTTATTCTTTTAGCCTAAGTTGGCTTTTCCTGCTAGGGGAGCTCTTAATCTATAGGCAACCCTCAGCTGGTTGGGTAAAATTGGGTTCGTGGAGGATTTTCACAAATTAGGCGGAGGATTGTATTATGGTAATTAGATAAGGCTAAATCCCCCATGGATTTGGTAGAGGGTTATCTCCCAATGGGTGGAGACTCGCGATCCTCGGGGGCGGTTGGAGTCCGTCGCGGATGAGGATATTCTAGAGATAAGGATATCTTTTTGGATTTTCAGCAAAGTGGTTGAGGAGATACATTCCCTCAGTCGGAATCCCAAGATTTTAGGGTTCAGAGATTATTTTCGGCTGAAGGCGCCACATGCTCCACTGAGGTGGCTGATCCTTATTTCATTTGTGGGGGTGTGGCCTAAGAGGTTTTACGTGGATGCCACCTAAACTACTCGTGGACGCTATAATGCAAATTTTGTATTTCTGAATTTAACAAAACAAATATATGAATTTAACTGTTTATTTTGCGGGTACAAAATCTCTACCTGAGTCCTGATTCTTCACTTCAAGAACGCAATCATTGATTTTGACAACTTTGAAAGGAACTTGATGCTTTGATCTCCTCAAATATTGACTTGGATCTTCAATAACATTAATTTGAGGGCCTTTTGACTTATTCCCAAATTAAATGCTATACACTTAGAATGTTTGGCTTGAACTTGGATGTTTCTTGCCAGAATAGGAGCTTTGATCTTCCACCAAGGTGGGTTCGTGCTTTGATAACGCTATTTCGTGGGTCTTTTGACTTGTTCTCGAATTAAACATTGAAATTTCTAGATCTCTGCAACGAACACCTTGATTTTGGCCTTGAACGCCATAGATATTCTTTGAATTATGCTGGAGAGGATTTCTGGACTTCTTGAATGCTCTCTTGCTTGTGTCTTCAATTATATCTTCAATTGTGTCTTGAGTTGTTAGAAAAACGCCCCTATTTGGCAAGATATGATTTCATTTCCAAACTAATTTGCACTTGCTTGATTCGGTAGATATGATTAACGTGCCAATGATATGAAATTTGACACTTGGCATCAATTGATTAGCCAAAAGATAAATATTAATATCAATTAATTAAGTATTTACTTTAGGAATTAAATTTAATTAAATTCTCTAAATATAAATAGAAATCAATATGTGATATATTATCTTCCACGCGAGACCATTTTATGTCACAAATTTTAATTGTCTATAGATGCCATGTGATATGGGCTTATACTTTGGTGTGGGGTTCCAAGTCCCTAAGCTTCCCCATGGGCTTTTGGGGTACTTTTGAATTTGGGCCTCCTTACGTATGAGCCCTTAGGCTTTTTTTGGCCAATTTATTGCCTGGAGGCACTTTCTATCGGACTCTCTAGGGGTTCTATTCGGACTGGGCTTTCTGGGTCACCCTAGACCCTTACTCGAATTAGGCTTCTAGGGCGCTTGGGCCCTTTGAGTTTTTCTTGGCCTCATATTTATTTAGGCTCTTGCAATTTCTTTATTCCTTTTGGGCCAACATATTTTTATGAGCATCATTCAGGCCCCCACTCTAATAAGTTGGGACTCCATTTTATTAGAGTACGCGTCTTCATCCAATAGAGGAAAGAGACTGGCCCGAAGTGGTGGGGACTCGGATTGGGCTTCTAGGGTGCTTGGGTCCTTTAAGTTTTTCTTGGCCTCATATTCCTTTACGCTCTTGCAATCTCTCTATTCCTTTTGGGTCATTTGGACCAACCTATTTTTTTGAGCATCATTCAGGCCCCCACTCTAATAGGTGGGGACTCCATCATTTTATTAGAGTATGCGTCTTCATCCAATAAAGGGAAGAAACTGGCCTGAAGAGGGAGTTTTTTTTTCCTTTTTTGCTTTCCTACAAAATTTTTTTAGTAGTATCAGCATGCCTATACGGAGAAGGGCTTACTTTGCGCCTGCAGGGAGTAAAATTATTTTTAGGACGTCTGTGGAAGACAGGCCCAATTGGGTGTTTTCTATGCCTACTTGGCTGTAGGGCTTTATTTTCATGCAGTGGAAAGTTTACTATAGAGACGTGCCTACATAGATTATGGTTTATTTGTATGCATGGAGCAAGATTAGGTTTCTACAAAGGATAGAGCTTGTGTGCCTCCACAGATGAGGGCTTAGGTGCCTGCACAGAGCAAGATTTTTGTGCCTCAATGGAAAAGGCTTAGGGTGTCTGCTCAAAACAATATTTGTGTGCCTCCACGGACAACGGCTTAGGTGCCTACTCGGAAGTAGGGCTTGTGTGCCTCCATGGAAGAAGACTTAGGATGCCTGCTCGGAGCAGGGTTCGTGTGCCTCCACGAAAGAGGGCTCAGGGTGCCTGCTCGAAGTTAGTATTGTGTGTTGTGTGGAAGACAGAGCTTTTTTTGTGCCTGTGTGGAAGACAAAACTTATGTGCCTCCACAAGGAGGGCTTATTCCTCGAGGGCTGCATTGAGCAGGGCCTCGTCTTCTAGTTCATTGCGTTCTTCACTAACGACTTCCTTCTTGTACCTCTTAGCCTCATCCATTTAATGTACTTTTCGGTTCGACCTAGGAGATTGTCAAAATTAGGAGCTGGCTTCTTGGCTAAGGACTTGAAGAAGTCCAATATTGCAATCCCAGTGCAAAAGCACATGTTAGGACATCACAGGTAGTAGAAAGGACCTCTATTATGCTAAGTTAATATGTTGGAAATACTGCTTCACTGATTCTCCCTCTTTTTTTTTTGTACAAAAAAAAGTCCCATTGTTGCTTTTTGGCGTCGTTTGCTACTAGCAAATTGGTGCAGAAAGAGAGAGCATAATTCTTTGAAAGATCGAATTGATGTCGTGGGCAATTAGTTGTACCAATGTTGGGTTGACCATGTGAAGGTGGTTACGAACACATGACACTTGACCCTAGCAGTATAACGATTGAGCAGGACAGGTGCTCTTGCGCGCCCGTGGTCTTATCGTACTCCAACAAATTGGGCTCCCTGCACTTGAGGGTAAGCTTGTCTCTGGGATTTCTTTGTTGAAGGGGTGCCCTCCTACTCCGCTAGGGTGGCCCTAAGACATGCTTTTGCAGGTCTAAGAGTTTCTTCTGAAGCATATCAATCTGCGTCCTCCAGTCGTTAAGGGCGCCAACCTATAAGGGCAGATGCTTCAGCCTTCCCCAAAGGGGACATTCGGTCGCGAGGTTCTCTGTAAATCAAAAGTTGGATTATTAGTGACAACAACATTAGGTAAGGATACCGATGTCGTTGGCGGGGCATTGAAGGCGGGCCTTGATTAATGGTGATCATAATCATTCAATGGATCTCGTCCAGTGGGAGGTGGAACATCCTTCTGGAGGTGGTATCCGAGGAGGTGCTAGTTCTAGTGTTGGTAACTTTCATCGTCCCCACGTCTTAGTTATATGTTCCATAGATGATGCCAATTGATGCGAGCAAAAAATGGTGCTCAGGTCCGCTCAAGGTAGAAAGTAATGAAATAAAATGCTAGGACTTACGAAAGAATAAATGAATAAATTTGAGAATGGAATTACTCGTTTCTAGTGGGAAATTAAAGTTGAATTTCAAAGTGTGAAAGTTCAATTAAGAAAATAAATTTATCGTTTTAGCCTAAATTGGCTTTTCCTGTTGGGGGAGCTCTCAATTTATAGGCAACGTTCAACCGATTGGATAAGATCAAATCCCCTGCGGATCTGGTGGAGGGTTTTCATAAGTTTGGTGGAGGTGTGGTTGGATAAGATTGAAACCCACATGAATCTGGTGGAGGGTTATCTCCTGGCGGTTGGAGACACACAATCCTCGGGGTTGGTTGGACTCCATCACAGATGAGCGTATCCTCTAGAGATAAGGATGTCTTCCCCAATTTTTGGCAAAGTGATTGAGGGGATACCTTCCCTCAGCTAGAATCCCAAGACTTTAGGGCTCAAAGATTTCTTCTAGCTCAAGGCGATTCGTGTCCCCGTTGAGGTGGCAGGTCCTTATTTGATTCTGTGGAGTGTAGCCTCAGAAGTCCTACGTGGATGCCACCTAGGCTACTCGTGGACACGACGTGATAGGAGCTTATACTTTTTTGGGGGATTCTAAGTCCTTAAGCTTCTTTGTGAGCCCGCAGGCTTTATTGGATTTGGGCCTCCTTGGGTCTGGGCTGCATAGGCTTCTTGGGCTAATTTACTTCTTGGGGACACTTTTTATTGGACTCCCTGAAGGCTCTACTCGAACTGTGCTTTCTAGGGTCACCCTGGGCCCTAGGTAAAAAGAGTGCCCTTTGATTTTCCTAGGCCTTGCGTTTCTTTAGACTCTTGCGGTCTCCTTTTTCCTTTCGGGTCGTTTCGATCTCTTTAGGCGAACCCATTTTTATGGGCATCAACAATAATTGGTTTTTAAAAAAAAAATGACTATGACGTTTGAATTCAGTTTATAATTGATCATGCAAATACATATTGTGATCAAATATCAAAGCTAACCTCATTTTTTAGGTTAATGAAAAATTTAAAAATTATCAATGATGTCTTAGCCGAGTGGTTAAGATTGCGGTCCCATGAACAAGTTCGAAGTCATGGATTCGTGTCCCATCAGATGTGTAGGTATTTGTCTCACTTTATGCAAGTTTACTGTGATTTATTATATTATTGTTAATTTTATTGATGTATTGGGCAAATTGCATATAGTTTATTGATATAAAAATATAATCATGTACTTACCACTTTAAAAAAAATATATATCATCTAATGGGTATAACGGTCAATTAGGTAAAAAAACATTTGTGGTGGAATTAAAATTATAGATTGTAACTTTTACCTGAACTTGATTGAGTAGAATTTAGTTCCAAAAGTAATTATTAAAAAAGAGACGAACAATACAAGAATTTACGTTTATACTCAAAACACAAATTCTACTTAATCGAGAGATTATACGGGGACTTAGTTCTCCACGTATGTATATAATCATTTTTGTGTCAACTCATAGCATGACAATAGTCTATTATATATAGCCTCCACGGTACACGGTCCCAGAGAGCATACTAAAAAGAATCATGATGTGAGATGAAGAGAAATAAAAATTTATGAAAAAAAAAAACAAATGTGATGCGAGGGGAGGAGAAAAAAAAAACAGAAACATGAGAAGAAAGAAACGTGGAATGAAGTATAAAAGAGAGCAAAAGGAAGTCGAGAATGTGAACATATTAAAAAATATTAAAATTACTATTGTAATCAAATTTTATTGAAGAGAAGGATTTAATTAAAGGATAAATTTGGATATTCAAAAGTTAGTATTATAACAATAGTTCTATTTTCTATTAATATAAATATATATTTATATTCTTGAACTTTTTTAACCTTGATTTGTTGTCATTAAGAAGCAAAATGTTTATTTTAAGAGCTTTAAAGGGGTTATACGTCTATTTCAAGAATTGATAGGGGGCAAATCATTATTAACTAAGACAAAAGGGGCGATGTATGTAACCTTTAGTATAGGAGACATTTATTATTGAACAAGTTAAATCAAGTCAGTTACAAGATTAATAAATTAATGTTCGCTTCATGATCAATTTAATATTGACTTTTTTTTCTTTCTTTTTTTCTTTAATTATAACAAAGTATATATACTAGTTTTTTTATATATATATATATATATATATTTTTACACACTCGAGTGTGTCTATTTTCTAGTGTATATGTGTGCGTGGGGGCAATATAATCTTTCAATAAAAAAAATCCCAATTGTATATACGGATTTTAATTTATTTTTCATGTATTTATTTCAATCTGTGGCAAAAATATATTTGCAACTAGGACCACTAGAGTAGGCATATATATTTAAAAAAAAAAAAGAATGAAAAAGAGTGTAAGAGACTAAAATTAAAAAATTCTCATTTTTAACAGTTTAAATTTTGAGATGAGGTGATTGACTCATATATGATATCAGAACCAAGGTAATAAGAGGTTTTGGATTCAAATTTCATTGCTACTCATTTATAAAAGAAAAATTTCACGCGTACTGTTTGAATATGAGGGGACCATATTAAAATATTAATGCTAAATTATTCTCGTTTTTATTAGTTTAAACTTTTAAGTGAGATGATTGCTCACAAATAGAGAAAATTTTAGTCCAGTGTAGGGCTTGAACGTGAGGGAAGCATGCTAAACTATCAATATTAAATCATTATACTCTCTAGCAGTTTAAAATTTTTAGATAAAACGATTGTTTAACAAAGAGAGAAAATTTAGTCCAAACCAAGTATGATCAAATGTAAACTAATCACTAGTGTATAGTTTATGATCCAATCACATAACAAGTATAATACAAAGCCTACCATTTCTTAATTCGCAAGTAACCTCACTTCATTTTTACTATAATTAAACCTCATGGCACGCAGTCGGTACATGTATATACTAAATAATCTTTTATGTTTTAAAATATATTATAAATAAGAATAAAATATATAAATCAACACATCACATTTAAATAAAGAAAGAAAGAAAGAAAACAAACCAACTTAAAGGTATTCTTGAAAAATAAAAATATTGGTGTCGCAGTGTCACAAACCGTCGTGTGTGAGCAGAAAAAGTTATTTCCTTTTTATACTAGTATAGAATATAGATTATAGGAAAGTAGCTTTCATAATTTATGTTGATTGGGCCAAAGAACTTATACTTTGGACAATATGGGCTACAGAAATATAAGCCCATTATGCCCGCTGAGTTCTGACTTCTGATGGAATTGTCACTGAAAATACCGAAGCATTTTATAATTTAAAGCAAAATCGGAAGCAGAATTTCTCTGATTCTCATCGTTTACTTTCCCCAGAACGATTGATTTTTGCCTGGATTGTTCCTCAATCAATCATGACTGCGGTTTCCATTTTCGTCACGCATCTTCTTCTCCGCTCTGCGCTGTGTACTTCTCGCTCCGGTTATGCAGGTAATGTGTTTGAATCAATGCCAATTTTACTTCGTCGTGTTTTCTTTTTTCCTGTCGATCTGAATAATAGTTTGTATGTATGATTCCGTGTTGTTTTCTGAATTGATTTGATTTTAGGTGAATTTTCATTGATGAAACAGTAAAATTTTCGACTTCGGTGAGTGTAAATTGCTCATGATTTTTGATAGTACAGCTGCTTAATTGCGGCGATCAGTAGCTCCGCGTAATTGAGCTAGCTTTTTGGCACGCTGATATTGAGGACACAATACGGCCTCATTGAAGCTCTTTTTTTCTGATAGTATGTAAAGTTAGACGTTGTTTGGAGCATCACTTTAGTTTTCCCCGGCTTCTTTGGTGACTTTTAAGATGCTGCATCGTTCAGTAAGTTGTTCTGACGGATTATCCTTTTTAAGGAACCTTATTTTCTTAGGATAGTCTTTCTTGTTTGTTGTTGTTGTTGTTGTTGTTTTTTTTTTTTTTTTTTTTATAATTCTTAGGATTAGCTTTAGATTTATGGCCCAAAAGTTGTTTGAAATATTGAAGACCTGTATTGTGGACAATTTAGTGGAAATGGGTCTTTTGTTTGGTAGTGTTTAGTTTTAACATGTTTCTAGTTGCTTGTTCTTGCAGAAATAACCTACGCTTAATCTTTGCATAAAGGAATAAATATACCTGGGTATGCATCGTCTTTTCAATGTTCTGGCTAAAAAATTTTGCTATGCTGTTTGCTTGATATTTGTTTTTGGTTACTCTGTTTGATTGATTACATGACAAGTAATTTACCATTAATACTAGGACAATTGGCATTTTGCACCCTCGAATTATAGAGGTTTTGCACAATGCAATCTTAAATTGTAAAAATAGGACTTTGCACCTTTCAATTATATACTTATTGGCACCACACACCCTCCACTCGTTTCTAGGAAGTTTTCTTGCCGGAAAATTATAACAACTAGAATATGAAGGGTTTTTTTGTCAATTTAATAGCCTTCCCTCCAAAACAACTCGGGTAATTGCCATTTTGCACCCTTGAAATACACCTCATTTGCACAATACATCCTAAAATTATATCTTTTGCACTTTGCACTCTTAAAATAGATCATCTTCCAAGAATTCGCACCGAAAAACAGATTAGGCTAACTATGGCATTTCTGAATTTTTCTTACCATTTCTAAAAATGAAATCAAGCATTAAAAAATAAGAAAAATATATTATAATGTCTGAAATGAATTATTTTATATAGGTTGGTAGAGCATGTTGTTAAACTGAGAGAATCCAAAAAAAAAAGAAGTTTGAGTTGAAGAGATTATGAAAGCCTGCCAAAGTCAGCCTAATCTGTTTTTTTGTGCGGATTCTTAGAGGATGATCTATTTTAAGAGTATAAAGTGCCCAAAATTTAAGTTTAGGATGTATTGTGCAAATGAGGTGTGTTTCAAGGGTGCAAAATGACAATTACTCGATTTTTTTTTAGGGAAGACTATTAAATTGACCAAAAAACCCTTCATATTCAGGTTGATATAATTTTCTGGCAAGAAAAGTCGCCGGAAACGAGTGGAAGGTGCGTGGTGCCAATGAATATATAATTGAAGGGTGCAAAGTGCTATTTTTACAATTTAAGGTTGCATTGTGCAAAACCTCTATAATTCGAGGGTGCAAAACCTCTGTAATTTACTAAAATAACTAAAATATTTTAGGTTGCAAAACCTCTGTAATTATAGAGGGTGCACCCTCAATAATTCGAGGGTGCAAAACGTCTGTTAATACTAAAATAACTACTTTCTGCCACTAGCTGATATTATTTTCCTCTAAGCCCCTTCTCCACCCTTACATTGTTTATGGTAACCTAATGACAATATCTATTGTCAAAGACTGTTCCAAAACTAGTTCACAATAGAATATAGGAGGACAGACACGTTGTCTGCTGGAACTACTGCCCTAAGATGCAATTCATCAATGGAACTGCTGACCTTGCTGATGATGCCGAATACATTTAATAATCAAAATGAAAAAATAAAATAATAAAATTATGAAATACTGCTCAATAACATTCAACATAGAATGCATGTGTCCTTCGAGAAGAATTTTACTTTTATGGCGTCGGACTAACCTAGAGATAGCAAACTGTTCCGCTACAGTTCTAAACGCCATGAGTTCTGAAATGGTAGCAACACCAGCTATAAGTGTATTTAATGTTCTTTATCTTAATATTGTAGAGAGAGATCGAATGAAAGTGAATTTCTCTAATGACACACGAGATCCGTTGGCATTTTATACGTTTGTATAGTAGGATTGTTTGTATATTGTTATAGTAAGGGGTTGTTTAGATTTCATTTATGTAATATTGTTGATCAATGTATAATTGTTGTAATTGTCTCTATTAAAGATTGATAGTCGACAGGGCAGATTGTAACCAATTTAGTTCAATTAATAATATTCATCGCTTTCATTTCAAAAAAAAAAAAATTCTAGTATTGGTTGAACCTTGTTTGATTGAACATAGATGGAGAATGATTGTTGTTCCTGTGAATGATATATAAAGCCCAAGAGTAAATTCCCATGGCTTGAGAGTGTTCATATCTTTAGTTTCTTATGTGATAAAATATTGAAGAGTCTTTCTTCTCTTTCCCTAATGCGCATCTTCTCTGTGCCGAGGCTGGTGATTCTCTTTATTTTGTAGCAGAGCTGAACGTATCTACTTCACTAGCGCTAATTGTTTCTTGAATGATGAACGTTTGGGTACACTGTCAGAAGTGCTATGTTATATCATTTTGTTTCCTCAAATGAAAACTTCTTTTTCTATTCTTTCTTGTTGTTTCTTATGCAGTTTTATTAGTCTTCTTACCTCATATCTAGAATGGACTGATGATGGCATGTTACCATTATGGCGCAGTTTTAGAGTTCTCAATGCCATCGGTGCAGAATGCTATTATTCTTTATTCATGTTTTTTAATTATATGTTGAAATTGATTAGAGTCCTTTTTCTTTTCCTTTTGCTCATAGCTTATCATGGATTTCCTTCTCCATATGACCTTGGAGGCAATAGAGGTACTGTCTCCATGTTTCTCTCTTGTGTACTCATGTGTAGCTTTGAAAGTCAGTTATGTCGTGACTTTAGTCTTCTGTCTCTTTCTTTAGGTGACAATTAGTTTTAAAGACTACTGTAGCCTGAGGAATTTGGGTGTTCAATTATGGAGTTGAATTCCATCACAGATGCTTTTGACCGTGCTACAAAGAAGCAGTCATCTGCAAAATCTCAACAAATTGGACAAGAAATAGAACAAGCTTTATCACGAATAGAATATGGTGGTTCTACATATCCTACTAATCATAAGTTGATTCTCAGTGAACTAAGAGCCAAATTAAAAGAAATTGCTCCTCACAGCCAGCTGGAAGGGGCACAAAAAGAATTGGATGTTGCGTTGAGCAAATATCCGAAGCTTCTTGAGAAAAATTTCACTCGTGACATATCAAAGGCTTATCGCAATGTTGATTTTGATATCCATACCATTAACCAAATAATTGCCAGCCACTTCTACCGGTGTTGCCAGTTTGATGTTGGTGATTGTTTTGTGGATGAGTCCAAGGAACCAGAGGCCACAACAAATTAATCTCCACTTCCAGAAATGTATCGAATGCTTGAAGCCATCAAATCCCGAAATCTGGAGTTTGCTCTGAGTTGGGCCTCGAATAATCACAAACAACTTAAACAAAATGGATCTGATATTGAATTGAAACTTCATGGCCTCCAGTTTGTGGAGATATTGCAAGAAAGGGGCAGAGATAAAGCTCTGAAGTATGCTAGAACCCTTTTGACTCCTTTTGCTTCCAATCATATGGCTGAAATCCAAAAACTTATGGTGTGTCTGTTATGGTCTGGGAGGCTTGACTCCTCACCATATGCAGAATTACTGTCCTCCTCACACTGGGACAAACCGGCTGAGGAGCTAACTCGGCAGTTCTGTAACTTACAGGGCAGGCTCCTGACAGCCCGTTGAGTGTTACAATTGCAGCCGGAGTTCAGGGATTGCCCACCCTTCTGAAACTGATGAATGTGATGACTGGGAAAAAGCAGGAATGGCAGCCCATGGAACAATTGCCCTTGCCAATGGATTTGGACAGAGAGTTTCAGTTCCATTCCATATTTGTATGTCCGGTGAGTTGGGATCAGGCAAGCGAAGAGAATCCTCCTATTTGGTTGTCTTGTGGACATGTATTGAACAAGCAGTCTATCACCAAGTTGTCCAAAAACAACAGCACGAGGCCCTTTAAGTGTCCCTACTGCCCCTCTGAGTTTGAAGCAGGTCAGTGTAGGCATTTATATTTTTGATAATGCTAAGAAAGAAAATCAATGTTATATTACAGCTCTTACTTTAGAGCCTCTTTGCCTCACTCCCCACCTCTACCCCGATCACAAATCTACAAGGGAAATACCTCTATACAGAATACAATTCATGTATCTAGCTAATGGTATCAACTAGAATACATGTGATCATTGTAGATGAAAACTAACGGCTGTATGAGACAGAAACTGGAAAAAAAGGAAAAACTGGCTGTGTCGTGGAGAACTATTGCCTTGAAAGCGAATTTTCGGTGCTACCGCGGTGCAAATAAAAACAACCGATCGCTCCCCAAGGTTCACACAGCTACACTGTCTAACTCATGTGCACTCGTGATAGAGAATGTGGAACAACTTACATAAAACACTCAGAATGAAAGAAGGAAGAGTAGAGGAAGAAGAACTCGAAACAGAGAGGAGGGGCTCCGTTTTTTCGTGTGTCAAATGAAGCAAAGGATGCAGCTATTTATAGGAGCAAAACTGAGAGGAGGTTGAGAGAAATCTGCTGCACAAACACTTCAACAAAGCAGCAAAAACGGATTCAAGGAGGATTTTCCTCAACCTCCAAGACCTGGTCAATTTGAACCATTCAAACCTTAAATTTGCAGAAAAATAAAGTTTTTTCTCTAAAAAGAATATGTCACGCGCGTGGCCCAACCCAGCCCGGATGGGGACGGGGCGGGCGCGCGCGTGTGGCAATTCTTCCAAAATCCACCTACTCCCAGTTCTTATCCAAAGAGTGTAAAGAAAACTCAATATAAGTGTTGCAATAGAAGGGTGTAAAGTCTATGTGGGACAAAGGCAATGAGAGAAGCAAGATGTTAGTCATTCCCAACATTCCCCCACGAATGACTAACTCGGGTTAAGAGAAAAGGATATTCTGAGTGAATGAGAAAATATACTTAAGCATTAATATCTTTCGATTTGAATTAATGCATAGTGAGGTGAGGCTACAACCCATCTAAACGAAAGTGATATACATCTTGAACTTTCGATAGCTGAAGCTGGGACCGTCATAACACGTGTTACTCCCTTTAGTGTAAGTTGTTCCGCGATACAAACTCGAGCGCTTTTATGGCCCTGCGCTTAATACCTTGAGTTCTGATGAGTGCTCTAGAAAGAACTCCTTTTCTTTCATAGAAGGCGGCCTACCTTCACACTCATCTTGATAGCTTCATCAACTCCATATTTCTATAGACCACTCAACCACTAAGCTATGAAGTTATCTTCCCAACCCATTTGGTCAGGATCATCCATCAAGTCCCTTGTTAGGACCACACAACATACTGGGCTATGGATTCTCATATGGTTATTTACCATAATGTGTTACTCTAGGGCTTTAAGCCCCATTGCCCTTGAAGTCTCAAGTACAACTCTCCTGGTTAGTCCTTTTGTGAGAGGATCTGCCAAATTCCTCTCGGACCTTACATAATCCAAAGAGATTACTCCATTTTTCAGGAGCTCTTTCACTGCACCATGTCTGATGCGAATATGTCTTCTTTTGCCATTGTACGCATAACTTTTGGCAATCCCAATAGCGGCTTGAGAATCGCAGTGCAGAGAGACTGGTACAGATGACCCCCACAGTGGCACATCTCTCAACAGATTTCTCAGCCACTCAGCTTCTTGTCCTGCTAAATTAAGAACAATAAACTCAGATTCCATGGTAGAGCGTGCAATACAAGTTTGTTTAGATGATTTCCAAGATATAGCTCCACCCCCCAGGGTAAATACATATCCACTAGTTGAACTTACTTCATCGTTATCAGTAACCTTTGCATCACAAAATCCTTCTAACACTGCAGGAAATTTATTAAAATGCAAACACGGGTTCATTGTACCTTTTAGGTATCTTAACAGGCGATGAAGGGCATTCCAATGTTCTCTATTAGGGTTATGAGTGTAACGACTTAGTCTACTTACTGCATAGGCTATGTCAGGTCTAGTATAATTCATAAGAAACATAACACTCCCTATAATTTTGGCATACTCAGCTTGTGACACATTGTCACCATTATTCCTTTTTAAACAAATGCTAGGATCATAGGGAGTTCTAACAGGCATTTCATCAAGACAGTTAAATTTTCTTAGAATTTTTTCTACGTAATGTGATTGACTCAAGGAAAACCCATTTTCTGTCTTCCTAATTTTAACACCAAGAATTACATCAGCTTCCCCCAAATCTTTCATATCAAAATGTGAAGACAAGAATTTCTTGGTTTCATTAACTGCTTCTAGATTGGTACCAAAGATTAGCATGTCATCAACATACAAACATATAATCACACAGTCTGAACCAAATAATTTCGAATAAACACAGGTATCTGATGCATTTACATTATAACCATTGGTTATTAAAGTGTGATATAGCTTTTCATACCATTGTTTGGGAGCCTGTTTGAGACCATAAAGTGACTTACGAAGTTTGCATACATTATTTTCTTGACCAGAAACTACAAAAGCCTTCAGGTTGTTCCACATATATTTCTTCTTCTAAGTCACCATTTAAAAAGGCAGTTTTTACATCCATTTGATGAATTACTAATTCATATATAGCTGACAGGGCTATTAGGGTTCTAATGGTTGCAATTTTCATTACAGGTGAATAGGTGTCAAAGTAATCTATATCTTTCATTTGAGTATATCCTACAATCACTTATCTAGCTTTGTATTTTTCTATAGACCCATCTGGCCTAGTTTTCCTTTTGAAGATCCATTTGCTCTTAATGGGCTTACTCCCTTTAGGTAAATCAACTACATCCCTAGTGTGATTTGTCATAATGGAGTCTAGTTCGCTTTTAATAGCTTCTTTCCAAAAACTGGAATCTATAGAAGTTATAGCTTCTATGTAGGTTTTAGGGTCTTCATCAATTAAAAAGGCTGAAACAAAACGTTCATCTACTTTATCACTATTTTCAGCTAGGAATACAGTTAAAAAATCTGATCCGAAGCTAGTTCCAATTTTTTGTCTCTTACTCTTAAGTTCATTCTCAATAGGAGAAGTGTTTAAAGGTTCTAAGTTGACACTAGGTGGAGCTACATCATTATTGAGAGTTTTACAAAGAGGAAAAACATGTTCAAAGAACTCAGCATCTCTAGATTCACAGATAGAAAGATTACTTAAACACATAAATCTGTAAGCAGCACTATTATGGGCGTAGCCAATAAATACACAATCAAAGGTCTTGGATCCTATATTCATTTTTCTAAAGTCTGGATATGCTACTTTAGCCAAGCACCCCCATACTTTGAGATACCCTAGGTTAGGGGCAAAACCCCTCCACATTTCATAAGGCGTTTTATCTAACTTTTTGTGTGAGACTCTATTTAAGACATAGCATGCAGATAGAACTGTTTCCCCCCCACATATTATCCGGCATACCAGAGATTAAAAGCATAGCATTCATCATTTCTTTTAGAGTTCTATTTTTCCGTTCAGCTATGCCATTTTGTTGAGGTGTATAAGGGGCACTGGTTTCATGGATTATTCCATGTTTTTCACAAAAATCCTTCAAAAGATTAGTATTGTATTCTCCACCCCTATCAGATCTAAGTCTTTTAATCTTTTTATCTAGTATTGTATTCTTGTGCTTCAAGTGATTACGGTATTCATTCCAAGTAGGAGGAATTTTTTCAAGAAGCACGTTTGCTTGTAGTATCTCGCACATTTGCATGCCTTCGCTCAGTACGTCTGCCACCAGGTTCTCATATTGATGGACTTGTTCCACTATTGACTTCTCATCCACCATTTGGAACTGCAGTCACTTACCAACGACGTATCTTTTCCTGTCGGCATCGTCCCCTCCATATCGTGTCTCCAAGGTGCTCCAAAATGTGTTTTGCACTCTTCTGGTTGACGAATAAATCAAAAAGTGAGTTATTCTTATGGTTTAGAAGATGGCTTCTCACCGTTTTGTTGTCTCTATCGTATTTCAGCTTGGCGTCATCTTCAGATTTTTTGGCTCTTTCGGTGGCGAGAGGAATTATAGCAACTGTTGAGGTTTCTGCTGGTACAGGCGGATCTGTGAACAACACGTAGTCTACTTCTAGTTGTTCGAAGAAGATGAGCAGCTTCTGAGACCAACGTTTGTAATTACTCCCATCGAGTGGCTCCAGTTTTGATAGGTCAGACAGTGTTTTTGAGACAGGAACAACCATTGAGTAAGTAATTCGCTTTCAAATTGTAGATGAAAACTAACGGCTGTATGAGACAGAAACTGGAAAAAACGGAAGAACTGGTTGTGTCGTGGAGAACCACTGCCTTGAAAGCGAATTTTCAGTGCTACCACAGTGCAAATAAAAACAACCGATCGCTCCCCAAGGTTCACACAGCTACACTCTCTAACTCACGTGCACTCGTGATAGAGAATGTGGAACAACTTACATAAAACACTCAGAATGAAAGAAGGAAGAGCAGAGGAAGAAGAACTCGAAACAGAGAGGAGGGGCTCCGTTTTTTCGTGTGTCAAATGAAGCAAGGATGCAGCTATTTATAGGACCAAAACTGAGAGGAGGTTGAGAGAAATCTACTGCACAAACACTTCAACAAAGCAGCAAAAACGGATTCAAGGAGGATTTTCCTGAACCTCCAAGACCTGGTCAATTTGAACCGTTCAAACCTTAAATCTGCAGAAAAATAAAGTTTTTTCTCTAAAACGAATATGTCACGCGCGTGGCCCAGCCCAACTCGGACCGGGACGGGACGGGGCGGGTGCGCGCATGTGGCAATTCTTCCAAAATCCACCTACTCACAGTTCTTATCCCAAGAGTGTAAAGAAAACTCAATATAAGTGTTGCAATAGAAGGGTGTAAAGTCTATGTGGGACAAAGGCAATGAGAGAAGCAAGATGTTAGTCATTCCCAACAATCATTACGGTACAGTTGCTTAGTTTGTTCTATATTCGAGATGGAAGGTTTACCGGTGGATGGATTGTAAATAGATTATTCTTTGCACGTCATGGAAACAACATGGACATGTAGGTTTCACTTGAATGAGGAAGGATCCAAAACAGATGTTTTAGGTATTCATATTTGGTTAGAGGATCGTATCATGTTGGTTTCGTAATAAAGATAGGCTCAGAAATACCACATCAACTAGGAGTTGATCAAGGCAATGCTTCAAAAAGTTAAAATCAGCATATCATGTCGTGATGCCGCATACCGTTGAGGAATTCACGTAGGATGCTGTTAACATCTTCAAGTAAGTGTAAAATAAAAGGGATAATGACATTTACACTCTCTAACCTATGGTCTGTTTACACAAATCACTCGTGCCTTTTGAATAATTACATGTACTATAGGTCAGGGGGTGTAAATGTAATTATTCTTGCAAAAGATGTGATTGAACAGGCTTTCACCGTCAGGGTTCTCTATGCTTGCTTGGTTCTGACTCGTACATATATATATTCATGGTGTATTCTTACTTTGTGATAGTGACAAAAATATCATTAATGTCATCAGTTGCAGCGGTCATGACCTTTTATCTGCCTAGTCTTTTGACCTCTGGCACTCATTGTTGAATAATTACATGAACAACTTCTAAGGTGTATACATGTTACAAAACTCTCACTTTTGAAAAATTATACTGCCCGTCTTATGTATAGATTCTACCATAAGGTCGAAGAACCTTTGGAGTTTATAATATGAAGCATAACTACAAGTGATCTCGATGTAACTTTTCAAAATTTAGGAGTTTGTTTGTTATACGTTCAAATCTCATGAGATGTCTGTATAATTTATTCATATTTGTTAGTATAAACGAACACAGAATTTATGAATTAAGGCTTTTCACATAAATAGCAGTATGAAGCCATGATTTTACTCTTGCTTAAGGGGAATTTTTTACTCAAACTAGGTCTGGTTGAACCAAACCAATCACATGTCAAATGTATCATGTAATTGGTTCAGGTCTGGCCAAATGCGGCTTAAAATTTACCTTTGGGTAAGCTCGAAAATGAGGTATGATCCTTAATTTCTTATCTTTCTTTCTTCTTTATATCTGGCTGCATGCCGGTGTAGGGCTGAAAACAGCAACAGAAATCCTCTGTACTTCACATTACAGTAGCATTCAATAAAAGGAGCCCTTCATAAATTCCCTCAAAAGCTCTTTAAGTGCGCAATTTAAGGAATCCATCCATCAAAGAAGGTGAAGAAAGTTCCAGTGGGCACATGAAAGAGCTTTTAGTACAACATTTTAATAGATTTTAGGGCCCTTATCACCCTTTTTAGGACATCCTCCTCCACCCAGCCCCCTTTTCCACCAAGAAAGAACAAGTTAACCCCACTGACCCTTTTTCCTTAGTTTTTACAAACGTACAGCTAAAGTCATGGTGAAGAAGTAATTTATAGAAGAATGAATGCATGCACTGAAACTACTTTTGGTTATTCCTATTTCTCTTGGGATCTGGAAGAGTGGGAGGGATTTATCTGATGGTGTGTGGTGTATATGATTGCGTGGTCCACCTCTTCCCTTAAACCATGTGATGGTATGTATAGTCTTAGTTTTAGGATAGGGAATGATGAGGAGAGGGACTCAATGATTCTTCATCTGGAATAAATGCTGCCCTTTTGGATCCTCAGCTTTCATTTTGCCCAACTAATTGAAAATGACTTGTTCATCTCTCTTTTGTAGTATTTCCAAGGTTTAGAAAGCTGTCATTGATTGGCAGTGTGTATTTAGTGAGGATGGTTCAGTTACTTGGGTTCATATTTTGGAGTTCATGCAAGAATGTACAAGTTTCAAACAGGGATGATTGCGTCTACGCTCTTGATCGATAGTTTATTTACATAAATTACTTTTGTCTTTTGATAAATTGTATATACATCGAGTGGAAATGTCAACATCAGTTGCACAAACTACGCATGCCATTTGGTTGCATGGGTGGTATTTGTAATTATGCAAAAGATAAGGATGGATTGTGTGAATAGATTATTGAGCAAGGGTGTAAATATAATTATTCCTTTAAAAAATTGTTCGTTCTTTTTTGAATTTTCGAAATCTATCAACACATATATATTCTTTTGGAGAGAAAGGGAGGGAGGGTGTCGCAAAATTAGAAGTTTATAGAGTTTTTTGCCGACGTTAGTGTTTTTTATTCAAATTCTAATGGAAGGAATACATGTAAATGAAGAATTTTTGGAGGGGTGCAAGTGTAATTTCAAAAGTCGTTTTTTGGAAAACAGCATGATTTCGAATTTTAAGAGGGAACTTAGTATAATTAACTCTAAAACCAAGTAAATTTTGTTTCGGAAGGATTTCAGGATTGGCTGATGGGACGAAGTCCTACTAGCACGCAAATAGTTGTGCAACAAATTGAGAGGTTATGGGTCGAGCTTCACCGGACGTATGAGTATTTGTCTCACTTTATGTGAATTTATTTCAGTTATTATTTTATAGTTTTTAATCATATTGATGTATTAAATGAACTGGTGTATTGCTCAGCTGTTCTTCATTTGTTGAGACATCAATATAATCATGTAATTGTCATTTCTATATATATAAAAAAAAAAAATTGATGGGTCATTTTCCAGTTTAATCTTTATAGGGATACAACAAGAGCTCTTGAACCCTATAGGCTATAACTTCATATATTTATTCTTCGGACTTCAGTTTCAACCAATCATCAGAGTAAAGAATTTTTTCTCTTTTAAATAATAAATTCACATAAATATAAGGATAAATTACATTCACCAGAGTAAAGACTTGATTGGCAAGATAGCCATAAGCCATACATCTTTCTCAAGGAACAGCAAATGAGATTCCATGTTGAAATTTGGTGGACCGTCGGCAAAACTTTTCCATTTGATACAAATTGATGGAGACAAAAAAATCATTGAGAGCATTAATTCAATACCATACGATATTTAAGATAGGATTTAGTTTTTTTTTTTTTTTTTTAAAGTGAAAGCAATAAAATATTATTAAATATTGAAACAAATCTGTTATAATCCGTCCTATCGAATATCAATATCTAAATAAAGATAATTACAATAATTATATCCTAATCAACAATCTAAATAATTATATCTACATCCAAACAACACTTACTGAGTACAATAAAAAAATCTTCATCTACTATACAGTAGAATAACATCTCACGCATTCGATGGGGTTCGAGGTCAGCTTCGCCAACTGAACTAGGCGTCATTGGCAGATAGGATTGATTTTTTTATTGCAATTTTTGTTGTATTTATTCTCTTTCACTTATATATGTCATGTTTATAATTTTTTTATAAATAAAATTGATGAAGTAATCTTTATATACATGGTTTGTATATATAAAATGAGTAGAAGATGCAAACATTACTTGTAATAGGAAATCTAATTTGACCCACGATGATACTTTTAGATTGACTTGGTGAACTGTTTTTTTTTTTAAAAAAAATAAATTGCGTTGCATTTTTTACTTTAGTTATTATATATATATATATATGTTATGTGCATAATTTATTTTTTAAATAGATGGATAATAACACTGCTCTCCTCTAAGATTTAGTATAATTATATGTAGACCGTTGTGGTTTAAAAGATTACACATCAAATAAATTTTTTTATGATCAAACTACCTTTATACACTTCACATGTTAATGCATGTTATGAGGTATATCTTCACCTTATAATTTAGTCATCAAAAGATTTATTTGACATGCAATAAGTTAGTAATACGTCAATCGGGAGTAAATATAGATTTAATCTAGCTTTTTTTGTTAATATCAGCAAATTCGTGAATTTTGACTAAATATAATTTTTCAAATTATAAAGGGTTTATATATAATTATACCGAACTTCATGGGAGGGGTTGTAATTATCCCAAAATCTAATCTGATCGGTGAAATGAACTGAAGAACTTGTTAGGCGTTTTGGGACATTATTTACATAAATGTACCAGTCTCAAAAAGTGAGTTTACCCAAATAATATATATTTATATACCCAAATAGTAAATAAATTAATTAAAAAAAACTCAATTAACATGCAACATCATGAATTTGACATTCAATATTAAACATCCCCAAAACAAACAAAAATGATACGGCTTGCGACGCATTCAACGTTGTGTTATTGTCTGAGACATCGTTCATTATTTTTAAAAAAATTACGAATTTGTTATTAAAAAGACGTTTTTTTAGAGAGAAGCGGCCGTACAATCAATTAAGTGCACGACAACATTTTCAAACCCCTGATACATAATTTGTTGATTTTTTTCTCTCAGTATTGTAGGAGATCGAATTGAATTTTGAGTTGCAAACCTTACTTCATCTTACCTCCTTCAATATACACATAACAATGAAGAAATTTTGGGAAAATAATTTATTCACGTAACAAATATACATAAAATAAAGTAAAAGATAAATTAAATTTTACAATAGAAATTTTGATCGATGCAAAAGAACATCACCCACGTATCATGGGAACACTTCTTGAAAAACAGTAAAAATAATAAAATAATTATATTTATCTTCATCTCTACTATATATATATATATCATAAACTGAAATACAAAAATAAAAATGGAGCCTACTAAAATAAAGACAAAATTATGAGACACCCCTCAATCTCTACCCTCCCAATCATGGGCAACCCCACCCAGGGCAGGGCAGGGCAGGGCCCCAATCTATTTTTTCTCTTTTTTTTGGCTTTAATTAATTATTATTTTACAAGGTATTTTGCAATTTTATTCAAACTAATAACATAAAAAGAAAAGGAAAATTAAAACCTAGCATCCTCAAAGCCATGTAAATCGCTGACCCTATTCAAAGACTTTCTCATGATGGCGACTTTAGCCAGCCGCTCAGCTGCCCGCCAAGCCGATGTGGGTGTAAGCGGGTCGGGTTTGTCCTCCGTGTGCCCGGCTTCTCTTTCGTGGTTGTTCCTTCTTCGCGGCCGCGCCTGCTGCATCTCCTCCTTCCTCTTCCAACTCAGCTCCGTCAGCTGTGCCTCCAGCCGGCGCAAAAACTCCTCACCTGAATCCGCAGCTGTCTGCAGAACCAGAGCCCGAGCCGAAGCCAACATGTGGTGAGCCAAACCGACGTCATTTCTATCGAGGAGTCTCCTACTCTCGGCCAGAGCGCGTGTGGTGATGAAGAGGCATCTGAGTCGTTGGATGTCGCGGGTGGAGGATCCGCCGGAGCGTGGACGGGGAACCGCGAGCCGCCGTTCTTTCTCGTACATGGGTTGTCGGGTTGACGGGTCGTTGTATGAGCATCGGACGGATAGGAGGCGCTGTTGGGCCCCGCCGAATGATGATGGGACTTTCAATTCTATCAATAACTCTCTCTCTTCTTCGGAGTGAAAGTCCCCGACCCGACACCAACTTGACCCGGATCCGAGTAATACGGGTTTACCCTTGTTCGAATACACGGCTGAGATCTCCGCCGGAGACGAACCGGATGTGAATCCCAGATGAATTTTCAGATCTTGAATAACCACGTTAAATAAACCGCTGATGCATTTCGCGAATGTATCGTCCGGCGGCGCGTTGAGACACGCGTTTAGGTTCACGAAATGGACGGGGATGTCCATGTCCGGGAAGGTGGTGGACGACACGAGGGGGCCGCTGTGGTGGCCGTCGGAGAAAAGCACGATGCTTGCTGTTGGGTTTTTCTCGCGGCGGTCCTCGATAACCTTGGCGGCCTTTTTCAGTGAGTCGTTGGCGCTGGTGGCGGCGCCGTCTAAGGCCACGACGGCGTCAATTATCCTACGCGCGCCCCTCCTGCCGCCGGTGTTCATTCTGCGGAGCGGCAACAACCGCTTCGAGGCGTTGGAGAACGCCACGATGGACAAGCGGTCGGCTGAGGAGAGGGACGAGACCATCAATCTCATCGCTTTTTTCATCAGGTGAAGCTTATCACCCGTCATGCTCCGGCTGACGTTGAGCACCGTCACCAGATCAACGGGAGCCCTCCGAGCAGTCGCCGCCGGAGCTTTGATTTTCAAGACAACAACGTAAGTCTCGCTCCTCTTACCCACCGAAACCACCGCCGCCCCCGACGACAGGGCAACCTCCACGTTTCTCGCCTTCATCTCCGCCGGAATCACATTACTGCCAACGAAAAACCCCGGAAACTCCTCATTCTCCTCTTCCGTCTCATCGGATTCCGGTATCGGATTGAACCGCGCGCCCCAGGTCGGCGACGACAGCGGCTCATCATCATTATACACCTTCAATATGCATCTCGCATCGTTCTTGAAATTAGAACTATAATCAGACTGCAAAAGATGCATTTCCTTCCATGCGGAGTTGCAAACCGGGCACGTGAGAGACCCCTGTTTCCTGACGTTAGCCGCGATGCACGGGAAATGGAAGCTGTGGCCGCACTCCGCTGTGAAGATGGCCGTCCCTTGCCCTGTCTTCACCCGCAGTAAGCATATCACACACCACCTACTCTGCTACCACCACAGTTTACAGAAAACAAGGGGAAAAAAAAAAAAAAAAAACTCCATCAATCATTACCAAATGATGAAAAATTACAAGTAATCATTGATAATAGCACTACGATTATCTCTACCTTGGAGAGGCGCATGCTTGATTTGAGTAAAGAAAAGGTGGACGGAGAGCGCGGTGAAGAAGGGGTACTGGAGCGGTGACTGTCTCTGGTTTTGCAATGAAGTCGCGGGCTTTGAGGAGCTGAGTTGCTCGGAACCGCCGCACTGGGCGGCGCCACCGGGTGAGAGTGGAGGCGGGGGGTTGATGGGGTGGAGAAAAACCCACCGAATCTGGAGGTGAGTCTTGGGCTGGGAGATGGGTCGGATTTATCTTTGATGATGGGTGAGTCCCGTTCTTGATCTTTTGGTATGGATGTGCAGAATGCTCTTCGCCATCCCAAAACCATTGTTGCCTGAAAACTTTAGCCAAGAAACAGCTTTCTGGGCAGCTTGATATCTTCTGCAATTACTGTGTTTATGTCTGATTTAGGACAGTAGTTTGAGGGTTTGGATTTTGTGTAGGGTTCAAAGTTTGGATGATGATGATGATGATGATGATGGTAGGGATAAAAGATGTTTCATGGAGTTGGATTAAGTAGTAGAAATAAAGACAAACGAAAGCCAAAAAGAAACAAACAGACACTCTTCTCTTCCTCTCTTTGAAATTTTCCCTTAGTTTCTGTTTTCAGCTGCAGAGCGTAATTTGACTCAGAAAGATCATTCATTACATGTAAGAAAAAAGCACACTCATATCTCTCTCTCTCTCTCTCTCTCTTCCAGCCTTATCTAATCTATGATTATATATATATATATAGGAATCTGCTGCTTTCTTTTCATTTTTATTTTTTTTCAAGATAATATTTAAATTCTGGGCTCTATCTTATTGTGACATCCGTGTGTTTATTGTACACAATCTCGTTTTGAAATTATAGTTTTTAATTTCTGAAAATAACATGTATACAAGAATTACATTATTTATAGGGTTAGTTATAGTTAGACTTCCTCTTAAAATATAAAATAATATTTTCTTTCAAAAAAATTTTAAAATTACACTTACACCCCTTCTAAAAGTCATCGTTTACATCTAACCTTCCGTCATTAGGATTTTAACGAAAAATATTGACATTATAAAAAAAATTACATAAATATTTTCAATTTTACCCATTATTGAACATCCTCATGTAATAATTTTTTTGTTATTAAGAGAGAAATATAATAATGTCAACCTTACTCTCTCTATATGCATTATATTTATCCTCTTATAAGTATAAAAATATACACACGAATGTTAAATTAGAAAAAAAAATTAAAATATTATGCAATATTTTTTGCTGAGGTAAACATTTTTCGTCCAAACTCTAATGGAAGGGGGTTTGGTGTAAATAAAGAATTTTCAAGAGTGTAAGTGTAACTTGAAAATATTTTAAAAAATATATATAATTTTATATTTTTAAAAGGGATCTAAATATAATTAACTCTTATTTATATTATTTTAATTTATTATAGATGATATGTATATGTTAAATAAAACAGAAGATTCAATAAGATTAGAAAAAAATTCGAATAGTGACATGGATTTTGGGAATGAAAAAAGTGACCGGCAGATGGAGGTTTTTGGGTGAGTTAAGAGATAGGAGGGGTATAAAAGTCAACGAGGCGGTGACCGGCAAAGGGGAGTGCAGTGCATAGATAGAAGGGCAGCAGCAGCACATTGATCTCCACTTTCGCCTCAAGCTTCGCCAGCTTTACCACTTTTTGCTTTGTTTCTTGAGATCATCCATTCCTCCTCCGTTATTTTGGGATCTTTACTTCACCCCGAATTTATCTTTTTTAACCTTTTCCATTTCTTTTTACTTGTTAGAATCTTCTACTAAAAAGAATAACTGCACCGTCCTCCTCTAAATTTCGATATAATTAATATAAAAATTTTACGATTTAAAAAATTATATCTAGTATTTATAACGTTTTGTTTTCGTTCAATAAATAAATTTCTTCATTAGTCAAAATTCACAAAATTTCTTGATACTAGCAAATGAATTGAATGGAAATTTATATTTACCCTTGATCTGAGTGGAACATGCGATTTCCCTTGAGGTCTAAATCTATGATCCTGAGGTGATCACCCAAATGATAAGCGGTCGGATAAATCTCGTTTCTGATCTCATATTTTAGGGCCAGTTCATTTGTTGTCTCAACCATTACAGGAATCTCAGCTTTACATATTAGTTTTTTGATGGAATTGACATGTGAATTTCACATATTCACCCCTAATACGACATGTAATATTATTTATAATATAAATAAATCAAATTAAATAATTCAGTGTATTAACACAATACTGAGAGTGATATGCATGCCATGCTTAGGTATTATGAGATAACATATTGCTGCCAATTATGTTGTTAAATGTCTAAATAACTCAAGATCCGTGCCTTATTTATTCGGTTTGTATCGATCTGACTCTAATTGACTTGAATTCAAGTATATATAGACTTAATACCTACACAATGAATTATGTATTAATAATACACATATAATTGTATAATTCAACTATACTTATATGATAGGGCAAAATGCAATCTACCTCATGTATTATCCGAAAATGACAATTACCTATTTGAGTTTAAAAATGAGCAAAATATCCCCCTTAAATCATGCAGATACTGTGAGTCCGAGTTCCACAAATGTATGTGTTTAGTTTATTTTTATAATAGTATGTGCATGTTGTTTCTTTGCTTGCTTTAAAATTGTTGATTGTTCTAAAAATATTGTTGTATTGCATATTAAATTTGCAATAATATATTGATTGTTTTAGATATATCGATGTATTTTTTAAAAGAAAAATTATACAATTTTGAGTTATGATTCCACTTGTGCGAAATGGGTAGAGGTTGGTGCACATGATTGCAGCCATAATGAGCAATAATTTTACCGTTGTACCTTCATAAATTATAACTTCATTTATTCCAGCACTCAAAGCTTAAATACTCAAATCTACATGGCCTAAGAGAAATTAGGGTCTACATAACATTATTATTATTATTATTATTATTATTATTATTATTATTATTATTATTATTATTATTATTTGTAATTTAAAGTAGCCCGGGTGTATAATTCATTAGTTGTGCTTTTTTTTTTCGGGAAAATTACATTTTTGATTCCTATACTTTGGATTAAAATTAATTTTGGTCCCCAAATTTTTCATGGTAAGATTTTTTAAAATTGGGGACGAAAATTGATTTTGACTAAAAAATGAGGATGAAAACATAATTTACCCACTTTTCTCTTGTATATCTACCTCCATAATTTCGTGCTCCTTTTTTCAAAAGAAAAAAAAAAAAAGAAAAAAGGATAAAAGTTTGTGCTCATGACCAATACTTAATATTATCAGTGATGAGTAACTCAAAACGATAAGTAAAAACAAATTAATCTTTAACTTGGCATGTCTAATGCGTATTGGTTGAACTATTTTGCATGAGATATTGCTCGTCTGAGTTGGCTATTACAAAATTTTTCTTGAAAAAGATACTTCGCTAAGAAGACGAGAGTTTTAGATTTATATGTTGCTGAATCTATTGTTTTTGGGGTAAATTACACTCATCTTACTTGAAATTTGATATAATTATAAATTCCTCTTGTTTGGCAAATTATACAGACCCTCTTTATTTTAACGTCCGTCTATAACGAGCCCATTTGTTTAGCTTTCATTAGATTCGCATCAAGTTTTTGTGGTGAATTCACCATAATGCCTTTTGATTTGTGAATTATAATTTTGTATATTTTTTAGAGTTTCTAAAATATTTTTATGAACTAATATGGCATGAGTTATTTGTTTAATTATCCACTCTCAATTTGTTATATATTTTTTTTCAAAAAATAAATTCAATAAGGGTATAGTAGCAATGTCCACATCTATGGGCTACATAATTATTTTTTATTTGAGAGAGGTATCTATAATTTTTTTCAAAAAAAATAAGGTGGTATTCTTAATTATGTCAAATTTAAAAGAAAGTAACTCATGAGATGAGGTAAATATGATGTTGTTACAAATTTATTCTTAAAATGAAATAAAATAAAAGGGTAAATTACACTTAGATTCCTTCTCAAAATGTTAAATTACACTTTCTTCAGCAAAGGTTCCAAAATTATATTTACACACCCTCCAAAAATTTACCGTACACATTTGACCCCCTTTCACTAAGATATGGACGAAAAATATCGAAATTAGCCAAGAAAATATATAAATTTCCAAGTCTACCCCTCTTTGACATTCCCATGTAATAATTTTATGCTTATAAGAGAAAAAATAAAATAATATCAACCTCACTCCATATATATTAAATATATATATATATATATGTTACATTTACCTCCTTATAGGTTCAAAAGTATACATGGGAATGTCAAATGAGGGACAAATTTGAAAACTTATATCATTTTTTTTTTGCTGACCTCAATACTTTTCGTCCAAATCCTAACGAAGAAGGGTTAGGTGTATTTTTTTTTTTGAAGGTATATAAGCATAACTTCGAAATTGTTCTGAAAAAAAGTATAATTTTACATTTTTAAGGGGTCTCAGTGTAATTAACCCTAAACTAAAATTACAAAGAATTGCAGCCTCAAGTCTTTAGAGGCAGTATAGTATAATAGAAGTGGGAATCTTTCAGCCTTAAATAGTCTGCATCACATCACTGGTCTTAGGGTCTTAGCACCCCTACCCTATGTATCATGTTCCCAATAGCTTATATTTCATATGAATTACGTGCAAATTGTGTTTTTTTATGTCCTAAATTATGATATAATAATAAATCGAATCTTCTTATTAAAAAAATGTTGCAATTCTAATGATAAATTGAAGTCTTAAAACTCTCAATTAAAGGAAAATTTGAGTGCATGAAATATTAAGTGTTAATTATGAAATTATCATTACAGTTATATTTAAGTGATAATAATTTTAATCTTATCATATAAAATTATTAGTAGTAAGAATGTGTATTAAATTATAATTATATATAAGTAATATATTTATAATGATAATTATATTTAGCGTCAAATGCATTGCCAATCTACATTTATCATTAATTGTATATAATGATAAATTTTATGTGTAATATTTTTTTGTTGTTAATCATTTCAAATTTATTGTTGTTTGTAATATTTCTAATTTATAAACATTATAATTTTGATAATGTTCAATATTTTGTAATATTTTAATTTTTTTCCACACAAAGTCATCCACTATTGTTTTTGTCAGTCCTCTGTACGTGTACTAATATTACATGGCTTTTTAATTAATAAAAATATTTAATTGTTTAATTAAAATAATTAAGTATTTATTATTATTAAAAATATTTTTTTAAATTAATAAATAATCAACCTATATAAATTTTATATTTTAGAAAAAAGGAAATTGGAATTAACGACTTTCCTGTAGTTCTATAAAAGTTTCAAACTCATTTTACTTTTTTTTATTTTTATTTTTTACAGGATAAATTACAACAGACTCCCTTGAAGTTTGTTATAATTATAATACTCCATCGTTATTTAAAAAATTAAAAATACCCCTTAAAATTAATAACCGTATAATAAATACATCCTACAACAGGTTGTCATGAGTCATATTTATTAGACGATCATTAATTTAATATTAAGAGTGTATTTGTAATTTTTCAAATAATGAGAAAATATTTATAATTTTTTAAACAAAAAAAATATTTATAATTAAAATGAGTATCGGAGAATCTGTCGTAATTTATCCTTTTTTATATTATGTAAATAATTGAGCCTTATTTCTTTTGGTAATTTATTTTAAAAAATACTTTATTTATTAAATAGAAAACGTTATTGGTGGTGTCATTTCAGAAGGAAAAAAAAATGTGAAGAGGGAGGTAAAACCAAAAATTACAAAGGACGTTTTTACTTTTAGTAGAGCTACAAAGGTTGATTTGACGGTTAACGTTAGCAGAGAGTTGTGTGGGGCAGTAGTACTGCCCGTGCCCGGCTGCCCCTGGCCCTTTTCTGGAATTTGCTAGGTACGGTCTACCTACTCCCATCACACATCACACACTACAACTAGCAGTAAAAATAAAAAGAAAAGTTACCCAGGAAAAAGGTAATTACTGTCAAATAATTCACACACTTCACTTCATTTATTTAGGTTTTATGTGGTCGGCAACTTCAAAACTTGACTTGTACTACTTCACTGCCTTTTCCAATTTTTGACTGATAATAGATTGTTATTATTAATAAGGATTTAATGCCGTTATCAATTCTGAAATATCCATCCGAAATTAATTATGCCCTAAAGTATTAAATTCTTTAAATACATCCCTGGATTTTAATTTTTAAGTTTAAACAATTTATTTCACCTTTAACAAAATTGCTTTATGAAAAAAATTGAAGGGATTTCTAAATTGGAAATTTAAATAAAAAATGTAAAAAAAATAAATAAAAAATAGGGTATTTCTACCCCTTTTAATAATTTAGGCAAATCGAGATTGCAGATCTTGGTTTCAGCCTCGTGCTCTGGAGTAGTCAGAAGCCGGGGTCAACTCCGACTTTCGTGAAGGCTGAACAACCTCGATTCAGTAAAAGGCCTGGAAGCCGGGGTCAAAGACCCCAGCTTCCGTGAAGGCTGCAGAAGCCGGGGTCTAGGACCCGGTTTCTGCGCCCATGCTGAAAATTTTGCATCCAATTTTGCATGCAGCTTTTGCATGGGGACGCGTGCGCTGCATGCATGCGTCCCTTCATGCATGCTGCTCAGCATGCATTATTACTGCAAAGAAACCGATATTTTTAACATCGATTTCTTTGTGTATAAAAACCTCCTCATGTGTTTCACATTTTCAGTTCAAATTGCACAACAAATCATTTTTTTTTCTTGCCTTACTCTCGGGTGAATTGTTCTCCTTCAGTTTTGGTGGACAAGGTGCACGAAAATCGCTATAATTCTTGCACGTTTGAAACATAAGTAAGTTATCTTTATTGATACTGATTATATTTATGCTCTTATTTGTATTCGTAGTGACGATTTTTTTTTTGAAGACATGGCAGATCAAAATAATATTATGATTGTTATATTTTATGGAGGTCAACAAATTGATTCATATGATTGCGTGAGATATGCTCGTCCTGAAGTTGGATTTAAACGAATATGCCGTAGTACTACGTTTGTTGAACTCGAGTCAATTTTATTTGAAGTACTTGGCCTCCGTAGGGGTGAGTTTAAGTTACAAATATTTTTTAAATACACAACATGTAATTCTAGTCGATGGCGAGAGGCGGTATTACATATTAAGAATGACGGAGATTTGCAGTATTTTATCGATCTGGTATATGACTATTCGACCGTTGATATTTTTGTTGAAACAGAAATAGTGTATAAAAATATTGTAGCTGATGACCCATTTGTTGGTGATTGGGGAATCTACATGTCTATGTTAACACAAGATTCAGCATAATTGCCAGCAATTACTCAAGCGATGGGCATGGTTGGGATTAATGAAGATTTTGCAGGTCCATCAACATACAATATTGGGATTAATGAAGATTTTGCAGGTCCATCAACATACAATGTTGGGATAAATGAAAATTATGCGGGTCCATCTACATATAACGATGAAGAGAATTACGATATGAACATTGAGCCAAAATCCGATAGTTTCTTAAATAATGATCCAGTAAACTCAGAACCAGATGAGGTTGAAATGGAGGGTGAAGATGATGGTGTTCTTGAAAATAATGATGAAGTCAGCATCCCAGTTATGTTGGAAGTCCTCGAAGGTGATATGAATGAGTCCAGTTGTCAACAACAGACATTTGACTTGAACATGCCCGCAACATCGGAGCCACCTTCTCTATATCATGTTATTCATTTTTTCAGTACAACACATCCGGAGGTGCCTTTCGACTCTGTCAATATCCCTACTGGTCGTTGGGGTAATTTTTACGACTCAAACACTGGAGAGCTGGAAAGTGGAATGGTTTTCAAGAGTAAACAACACTTAATTGCAAGTGTACAATATTTCTCGGTGCGTTTTGCAAGACGAGAATTCCGTGTTCTAGAGAGTAAACCAAAACTGTGGAAGGTGGTATGCAAATACGATGAAGAAAATGGGTGCAATTGGATGCTAAGAGGAATACTAAAGGCTAACATGGGATTACTTATGATTACGAAGTATGCGGGACCACATACATGCCTCATGAATGAGATTTCTGTGGATCATCGAAATTTGGGCAAGAGTTGGATTTCAACACATTTGTTGGGTATGGTTCGGCAAGACCCAACATATGATATTAAATATGTCCAACAGAATGTTAAAGATCGATTTGGTTTTGAAATCTCTTATCATAAGGCTTGGCATGCTTTGAAGGCCGCAAGAGAACAAGTGTATGGGACGTGGGAGAGCTCCGTGCAAAAGTTGCCTATGTACATGGCTGCATTGCAGAAATGGAACCTGGGGACGGTCGTTGAGTGGTTGCATATGGATACCGACAGACCTGGGGTAAAGATGCTGAATTATGTATTATGGGCTTTCAGACCGATTCTTGAGGGATTCCGTTATTGTCGCCGGGTTATAAGTGTAGATGGGACCTATTTGTACACAAAGTACAGACATAAGTTGTTGATGGCAGTAATGTTGGATGCAAATCAACAGGTCCTCTCGTTGGCATATGCACTCGTTGATGAAGAATTATTTCCGTCGTGGCGATGGTTCTTACAGATGCTTTCCAAACATCTACTCCGTGGCGATGAGGACAAAATTTGTCTAATTTCGGATCGACATGGTGGATTGATCAGTGCCATTAATTATGTTCCAGCCTTTAAATTTCCTCGTGGGGTGCACAGATTCTGTTTACGGCATCTGTTCAAACTTTAATAAGAGATTCAACAACGTCCAGTTGAAGGATCTTTGCTGGAAGGCCGGTGCAGAGCAAACTACTCGGAAATTTGACAGAGTCATGGAGCAAATGAAGGGCTTGAATGAGGAGGCATTTAATTGGTTGGAGGCCATCGACAAGTCTCAATAGACACTATCCCATGATGGTGGTTGGCGAACAGGCATCCTTACGACAAATATGTCTGAATGTATTAATGGAGTCCTTAAGGGTGCCAGGCGCTTACCAATCACGACAATTGTGCAAGTAACGTTCACAAGGTCTGTACAATACTTTTTGGAGCGCACCACTCGAGGCCACAGAATGATGAATGCAAACCAGCTGTTCGTTGATTATGCTGTCAAGTTGTTTGAGTCTAGACAAAGAGAGGCCGTACATCACATTGTGCAAAAATTTGACTACAGACAGCAATCTGCCTCCGTAGTGATAGTAAGCTTGACCGATCAAGGTTCCCATACGTATGTGGTCAAATTGAAGCATCATCAGTGTTCGTGCGGGAAATGGGGTAATGACGGAATTCCATGTTCTCATGCAATCCAGGCGTCCCAGCATTTTGGGGTAAATGCTTCAAACTTTATCCCCACGTATTATAGTACTCAAGCATACAATCAGACGTATCAGGGGAGGTTTGAGCCATTATGGGGTGAAGAGTATTGGGAACCTGTCAATTTTGTACTTGTGCATAACCCAGCGTTACGATCAAGGCGAGGTCCCGGTAGACAAGTGACCACTCGCATCCAAAATGAAATGGATAGGCCACAAGTCCGTGCACGACGAGCATAGTATATTTCATTTTCAGGCTTGTGTATGTATCTATTTCAGTTATTGTCTTGTATAAATTGCTAAACATCTTATGTAATGACAATTTTGAAATGTGTGTATAATATATCATAGAAATGTCATATATCATAGAAATTTACGACATCATAGAAATTTACTACATCTAAAAATGACCTCCAGTGCCACAATGTGGTCGTCGTCTATTTCGACGAGGCCGATCATCTTGTCTTGGGACTTTTCAGGTGTGCTTAATTCTTCAAAATGCACCGGAGATATCCCGTAATGACGTCGAACCTCTGGAGTAAGTTGATGTGCAAAGTCTAAACCATAATCAGTACGTGAAGGACCAGCCACATTCGGAGGCTGTATGTAGAAGGACCGGCTTGTGGATATGACGTCGGGGACCGACTTGTGGATATGACGTCGAGGGATCGACTTGGTGATATGATGTAGAAGCACCTGCCTCATCAGTTGCATGCACATAGGGTCCTCCTCCAACGACAAGTGGAGGACTCGGTAGAACGTTTTCATCATCAATTATTTCAGGGCGTATATCTAATTCTGTACTTGCCCGAATTAGCGCTATAGTGGTAATATGAGCCCAGATAAATATTTGGAGCAACTGCATAGCTCCACCTATATTTGCTTTCCCTTTTTGTGATGCTGTACACAACTCCCTGTACATATATGCCAACACCGCTGTACCCCAGTTTGAGGTACCACCTTCATGGATATCCTCCATATGCCGTAAATACAACAACGACACCGAGTTACCATTAGGATTGGAAAAGAACATACCACCAACGAGACACAGAGCACATATTCGTGCCTCTAGCAGCACTTCCTCCAAAGGGCTGTCGTCATCACGTGTTGGCCATCAACCAGTTATGCAAGACTAGTAGATTTAGCCGGGAGCCCTTAAATGCACCAGTCGCCGGAATAAAATCCCAACATCTCAGCGCAGTATTGTTGCCATTCTGGAGTACTTCGCCGTGTATCTACTCCTGTGATAAGAGGCCCCTCAATCGGAAAGGTCCACAAAATGGCGATGTCCTGTAGTGTAACAGTCGCCTCACCAACGGGAAAATGAAAAATATGGGTCTCAGGTCTCCATCTTCCCACTAACACGGTGATAAGGTGTTGGTCAATCTCAATATGACCACAACGCATAACACCTAATAAATCCATATTTTGTAATACTTGTAATACTTGTATTACTCGAATATGACGTGGGACCAGTTGGAGAACCCGAAAAAATGAAATATCACCACGCCTTATATTTAAAGTGTTGTCCGGCTCTCTGCACACATCTTCAGATTGATGTTTACTCTGCCCGTACAACACAGTACTATCGCGTGGACCCAAATGTGCCATAATATATTTGGAATAATTTTTGGAAATAATGGTTGAAAAGGAGAGGAGTGAAAAATGTTTAAGTGTTTAGGGTGAAGTGTTGGATTGATGAGGTGAAGTATTGGATTGATGAGGTGAAGTGGTGGATGAATGAGGTTAAAATATATAGAAGGAGGTGGGGGAGGGGAAATGTCGGATGGTGGGGGAAATTAGGGAGGGGGGGGGGGGGGGATGGGACGCAGTGCATGTGTCCCATCAAACTGTTGAAATCGGGGTCTTTGACCCCGGTTCAGCAGGTTTCAGCAGGCACAGAAGTCGGGCCCGACTTCTGTGCCGTTACTTTTTTTTTTTTTGTTTTTTCGTACTGAAATCGGGATCTCAGATCCCGGTTTCACCTAAATTTTTAAATGGGGAATTTCAATCCCATTTTGTTAAATATTTTTTTTCGTATTTTTTATTTAAATTTCCCTTTCTAAATGTCGAGATCACCATTTGTCAAAATTTTATCTAATTCTAGTTTCGCTTGTTCACCAAGCTCTTTTTTATTTTCGTAATTTTAAAGTAATTGAAGCTTATTTTATTTTAGTTTTACTTGTTTGTCAGCTCAAGTTAAAAATAAAGTTATACATGCATATAATAATCACATTTATATAATTCCTATATACATAAATATATATTAATTGTATATTTATTTATTAGTTTCATCAACCCTTTCAATTTTATTAAGCCATTTTTATATAATTACCATATATATTATAAAAACATATTTATTGTATATTTTTAAGTAAATATATAAATATATATATGTATATAAATACATGTATAAATTTATTTTTAAATTGGTTTGACAAACAAGTGAAACTAAAATAAAATGAGCTTAAAGTACTATAGGATTACGGAAAATAAAAAGAGCTTGATGAACAAGTGAAACTAGAATTAGACAAAACTTTGATAAAGGGTGATTTTGTCATGTCAAAAATCTTTGATTTTTTTTTTCAGAAAATAATATTGTTAAGGGTAAAATGGACTTTTCAAACTTAAAAATTAAAAGTCATGGAGGTATTTGAAGGGCTTAATACTTTAGAAGGATAATTGATATAGAATGGATACTTCAGGAGCGATAACTGTATTTAACCATATTAATAACTCTCATTTCTAACCATTTAAATGTTTAGATGTAATTGTTATTTAATATAGTATTAGAGTCATTTAAATAAAAGAACATGAGTTTGAATATCACTGTCATCCATGTATTAGAAAAAGAATCATTAATATCTTGCCATTCTTTTTCTAATAATTTAAATTTTTAGATGAGGTGATTATTTAATAATAAGTTATACATTTTCATTTCGTCTTTGGACTCTTTACCGGCTACCGGTTGAGGCGATATATCTTCGTCTCTTTTCTGGCTGTCCTATTTTTATTGAATTTTTTTAGTTGTAATTTTTCTTTTTATTCCAAGATTTTTAGTTGTACTTCTTTCATTATTGCGTTGGGCCGAGAAAATTTAGTTTGAATTGAAGGATTCTATTCAAATTAATTATATCGTATTTATCATGTGATTAATGTACAAGTTCAAATTAATATAAAAATAATCATATATGTTGTTATTATATTACACTATATATTTATTACTAATTGGTTATAGCGATAATTTTATATAATTTTTTCTATCGCTGATTATTACCGGCTACAACTTTTATAATAATTATCACATTAAAACTATAAAATTTATTACAATAATAAAAATAAAACTTCTTAACTTACATTACAAGAAAATATAGAATTACCGATAAAAAAGAATTAGTCACAACTTAATACTATTACTAATTATATATATTTAGTGATAAAATTTTTTATTTTATTGCAATAATAAATTTCAATGTGTTAATTGTGATAATTTTATTGTGAAAATTATAATTAGCAAGAATTAATGACATGCATTAAATTATCACTAGAAATAATTAGCGACAACATAGTGCCAATAATCACTTATTATTATTATTATTATTATTATTATTATTATTATTATTATTATTATTATTATTATTATTATATTATATTTTATTGTCGTTATACATGTGTCACTAATTATATAAAGGATAATTTTAAACATAATTTTTATCACTAATAATTATATCAAAATAAAAATTATTGTCATTTAATATATATATATATATATTTTGAACAACTTTTAAATTGTCGTTTAATGTCTTCTTACTAATATTATATTTTTTTTGGTAGTGATATAATTAATGAAAATTTTAATAACATTAACTATTTATTATTATTATTATTATCATTTTGACGAGCAGCCTACCAGAATGGGGGTGTAATAAATGGAACGTGAGAAGGTGGTGGTGAGTACCGATGTAAAAAACATGCACTGCTCTGGTTCACGAGGGCGGTCATAATTCTACCTTAGAGTATAAATTATTAGGTAATAATTAACTACTTTATCTTCAGAATATTTTATTATTATATCCAAATTACATTACTAATTTGATAAATTACATTGATGTCTTCTCAAATAAAGGCTAATTACATAAATATTTTTCTGTCACTTACAAAAATATAATTACATCCTGGGGTTGTAATCTTAATGGATAATTAGATTTACCCCCGCTGATCTACGATTTATTTATACAAATCATTTATATTTTTTTTACATAATTACAGAAATTACATTAGACGACCAAATAGTAGGAAAAATTTGTATAATGATATTGACATTTCTAGAGGTGTATGGATAATTTTTTGAAAATTATGGGTTATTTGTGTGAATGAAGTTGATGTTTCTGGTGGGTGTATGCGTAAATTTTCAAAAAGCATTGATGATTTATGTAAATAGACCGTTAGATCAGGATGTAGATGTAATTATTCCTAATTTTAATTTACATCAACACCCTTTTATGACAAAAACTAACATCTACATCTTTTTTTTTTTTTTAATTTTATTTTAAACGATGAATTTTTATAAAAACCAAACAAACAACCAACCAACAGTCTTACAACAAGAAATCAACCTCAGAACTGAAAGCTACAAAAAGCAACATAAAGCTAAAACAACACATGAATCAATCTCAACACATATTACCACTAAGGAATTACAGAAAGCATCAGACCAATCTAAGCGTCCTCATTCACAAAAACCTTCAATCGTCTGCTCGTCACTGAATTTCAGTACCATAAAGTTGTGTTCTCAATTGCTGATATGAATATAACATTGTCAGAGATCGCTGCCAAGCCTCCCTCCTGTCTTGGATCTTCCCCTCCATGACCCGTTTACACCTGAATTGCCATAGCGTCCAACACATCAGGAAGAACCGATTTCTCTCCCCTTTGTCAGAATGCTGCACTACGTGATGAACCCAATCAACCGTGTCATTAGTCCAGGAAGAAACATGCCTCCAGGGAACTGATGAGAGAGCCCAAAGCTGCCTTGCAATTGGACAATCCAACATAATATGACAACAACTTTCTATCTCAGCCCCACATGCACCACAAACAGTGTCAATCCCCCCTTTCCGTCGAGCCAAATTCTCCAATGTAGGAAGCACATTTTTACACAAACGCCACATGAAAAGCCGAACTCTTGAGGAAGGCGAGAAGCCCAAATAACAGACCATAGCGATCCACCCGCGTGATCCCAATTCTGCGTCCTGTTCGATGTAGATGGTAATTGACAATTCTGCATCAGTACCTCATGCTTGTACGATGTCTTGACAGTGAAACAACCTATTCTGTGGTATTTCCATCTCCATATCATATCACAGTCGGCGGTCGGATTCTGCACATTGATACAACCCTCAAATAGCAAACTCCTAGCTCCACACAAGCTCCTCCATGTCCATGATGGTCTATACCCCACCGGGTGCCTCACGAAAAGCTTACAATGAGGAAAGTACTTAGCCTTTAACACACGGCTAAGAAGGAGTTCAGTCGAGTCAATAACCTCCATCCCTGCTTAGCCAAAAGAGCAACAATTAAAGCACGAAGACACCGAAAACCCAAGCCCCCTTAATTTACCGATCGACACAATTTCTCCCACGCCACCCAATGAACCCTCCTCTCACCCCTACTATGCCACCAAAAATTAGCTGCAGCCATTTCCAATTCATGCAACAACTGATTCGCTAAACGGAAATAGGACATCGCATTAAGTCGGTAATGACTGTAGCACTGTTTGATCAGCACCCCTTTCCCCGCCTGAGATAGTAATTTCATATTCCATCCTCCCGTCCTGCTGTACACTTTTATCCTTCAAATATTTAAACAATGAACCCCGAGATTTCTCACCAACCGCCGACAAACCTAAATACCTATCATGATGGTCCACTAAACGTACTCCTAATATAGAAGCTAGCCGCCTTTTCTCACCCTCTCTCACACCCCCACTCACAACCATGCTCGACTTTTGTAAGTTTATCTCTTGCCCGGATGCTCCCGAATATAGCTCTAGGACCCTCCGGATCTCCCTCAACTCACCCTCATTAGCTCCACAGAACACAAGCGTATCATCAGCGAATAACAAATGCAATACAGCCGGTGCCTGAGGCGCTACCGAAACTCCCTTAAACCGGCCCCCCCTCTCAGCAGCCCCAAAAAGACTAGATAAAGTCTCAGTACAAAATATAAACAAATACGGTGAGAGAGGGTCACCCTGACGAATGCCTCTCTCCGGCCGAAAGAAGCCAAAATGATCACCATTCAAGGTAAGAGAGTACGAAACTAAAGTAACCAATAACATAATAAGATTAACAAACATATGGTTAAACCCCAATCTAATCAGTACTCCCCTAAGAAAACGACCACTCCAATCTGTCATAGGCTTTTACTCATGTTCAATTTAAGGGCTACACATGCATCATTTGACCGGGATGTGACCTTAATATGATGATTTTAATTCAAATGCTAAAAGAAACATTATGAGTGATTAATCTACCCGATATAAAAGCAGATTGGGGGATTGAGTAACAATAAGATCGAGCAATATTCCTAAGACGATTAGCCACACACTTAGCAGCAATTTTGATAACCACATTACAAAGGCTAATCGGACGCAATTGAGAAACAGTCTCCGGGGAATCACATTTAGGAATGAGCACAATATGATTAAAATTGAGTTTATGCAATAAAATACGCTCATTCAGAATACGCAAGACAACACTACATACATCAGGACCCACAATAGACCAAAAATTTTTGAAAGAATAAAGGAGGCATACCGTCCGGACTCGGACACTTTAAAGGGGACATGTCAAATGCAACACGTTTTACCTCATCTGCAGTGAATGGTTCGGATAGAGCCTGATTCATCTATGCAGACTCCCTTGGCTGCACCGTTTCTAACACCTCATGTAAAGACGAATCTGTCGGCCGGGATGATCGAAAGATATTTCGAAAGTATCACAGAAGAATCCCTTTTATATCCTCCTCACTTTCCTTCCATACTCCCATCTCATCCCTAAGTCGAGATATAGTATTCTTCCGAAATCTGGTTGAAGCATAAGCATGGAAGAAACGTGTGTTCCTGTCACCATCCCTCAACCAAAGCGTCTTGCTACGTTGATGGCATTTTAACATCTCCGCCATTTGAATATCTTCAATACGTTTCTGAATAACCTCCATTTCCATGTGCTCCTACTGTCCAATTACCCCACTCTCCAAAGTCGAATACCTTGCCTCCAACTCTTGGATGGAGTGTTGTGGCTTTTGAAATGAGTCCCTATTCCACTGAACAATCTAATCCTGCAATTTTGAATCTTCTTAAATAACCGAGTGCACGGATCATTATCCATGTCCACATCCCATGCCGCCCCTATAACAACCCCCGCATTCCTCTGTAGCCAATTAGCTTCAAAATGAAAACTGCTGGGTGTCTTCTCTTCCTGTACTGACCACTTCCTAGATTCCACTTAATGAGAAACATAGTATGATCCCGAATATGGAGTAGGAGAATGCGTAACATTTGTAAATCGAAATTTCTGACACCACTTGACATTCCCATAGGCTCTATCTAACCGAGCACGAACCGTGTCCGACCCCCACCGCCGATTACACCATGTAAACTTCGGTACCCAATATCCTAGATCACTCAATCCCGCACCCTCCAGAGCATCTCTAAAATCAGCTATCTGCCACCTCGGTCTTTCATTCCGGTTTCTCATGTTGAAACAAAATCTCATTATAGTCCCCCACACAAAGCCATGGAGTGTCGACTGTTTGTGAACCTAATCTCATCAACAAATCCCACGTAGATTTCCATTGTCGGGTCTCAGATTCTCCATAAAACCCCATGAACCTAAAGCTCCCGCAGTTTGCTTCCGCCATCACCTCAACATCAATGTGATTCCTTGAAAAGGATTGCAACTGAACTACAATGTCCTTCCAAAGCAGCGCCAACCCCCTGAACGACCACTGACAGAATGCAAATACCATACATACCAAATTTATCTCTGATTCGTTCCATTCTGCTTGTACCACACTTAGTTTCAGATAAAAAAACGAAAAGGGGTTGAACCTCTCGGATAACCTCTCTGAGTTTTCGAACTGTCGAAGGTCTCCCTAACCCGACAGTTCCAAGCTACGGCTTTCATGGCGATCGGCGGGGCTGTCCACCAGCCGCCGCCGAAACATCATCAATTTCATCAACCAAACACCACTTCAAAGGACGTTCACCCGTTAAGAAGCTACGTTTCCTCTTACCACTACCAATTCCGAGAATACGTCCCCTACCACCTCTGCCACCTCGTGAGCTCCTTCTACCTGACCCTCTTCCTGTCGTGAAAATAATAGGGACAGAAACTAGAGTTTCTTCCCCTTCACTGCTCAAACCTAATTGAAGAACCCCTCCCATGTTTTGCTGAAATTGAATTGAAGGGAGTTCTTGTTCCAAACTTGGATCGACGGATGAGGACGAATCAGCCATTGCATTATTTGATATTGCTTCCAGCTCCTTCGATGTTGACTTCTCCAACAGAGGCGAGAGAGGCTGCTGAAATGTTATTCCCAAAGTACTTTGTACAACTCTGAAAACAATTCTGGAGAGTCAAAGTATGAGAAATCATCTCTGTTCCTTGCAATCGGACTGGACCCACCACTTTAGTATTGCACTTGGGTGTGATGTGTTAAGTGCTTGTCCACCCACCAAACTCTCGGACTGGGCTTCTAGCTGGTCCAGCACTTCTGTTTGAATTTTTAAAAAGATAAAATATTTGTAATTAGACCTAATTTAGGAAATTTGATGTGTAATTACCCTTAATAATTTAATAGCAACAACATTCGGCATCTCTCAATTCCAATGGCAGTAATTGCGTAAATATATTACTAAAAGTCAATAAAACCTAAACTTTGTGGTCAAGTTAAGTGTACATAATAATTATAAGGTCGGGGGGTTTAAAACCCTACTTTTATATATATACAAGTATCAATCTATTTTAATATTAATTATTTGTAAATATATTATTATTAGATGATAAACATGAATATATTGATTGATATAATTGTTCATATTGAAATTTATTACATAATTGTAATTGATTTGTTAAATAAAGCATATAATTATTATAACTTTATCCTTTGTTTAATATACTGATGGAATATTGCACGCTGCGAGAGCTTGAATATGCATAGACATACCCTTTCTTCATGATGATGTTGCACATGTGGAAGCCATGCCCGGCAGCTTGAATATTGCATAGACATACCCTTCTTCATGATGATGTTGCACATGTGGAAGCCATGCTTGGGCATATGGATGCTGGTTAGTTAGAGTCGCATTCCTACTTGTAGAAACATGTTTCCTTTGTTTCCTTCTAGTCAATTAAAGATTCGTTAGAGTCGGTTTTAGCTAATTAGTTTGTTGAGTATGTGATTGGGCCACATGCCGGCCAGCTCGCACAGATTTAGTTAGGAATATTAGAGAGGCGGCAGAGAGACTCTCTGTATTTAAAGGCTGTTTGCAGCCGTTTTACACATTCTTAAAAAATGAAATACAACACAAAAAATTCCTCTCTAGAAATGATGGCCTCATCTTCTCTTCATATCAGATTTCTTCATGATATTAGAGCCTTTAGTTGAAGGACTCTGCATACCGAGCGCTCAATAACTTTTTTTGTTGTTTTTGTTCCGATTGAACCTCGATCATCAGTGGCGTCAGGTCAATCAGAGGAGACGTTGGGAAACACTAAAAGTAGTGAATCTCAACAAATTATTGAGGTTTCTCATTCGTCTGAGACCTCTGGATGGACAATGCACTGCTCGTTGGTGACAATTATCGTGACGTCCATAGATTTTTATACTTATTGAATAGGCAACTCATCCCTTGCCAACGTTTTTTAGGAGATATATCACAGTGACTAGCTACAACACATTTGGAGTCGTGCCATGGATCTTAATAGGTGGGTCAGTCGTGACACCTGAGCCAAAAGTTCTAGCTATGTGGCTATAGTATTTTTTCGGGTTTGCATTTCAAATTTTGTAGTAGTTTGAAACTCCTTTTTGGAATTTTGTACATAGCATACTTGTGGCTTAGTATTTTTGATATACATATATATTATATTCACAAATAGATCGATTTTTATTCATTTTGAATGAAAATTTCTTATAAGCAGGGGATAATTAAAACGGGTACATAATTAGTGATAATACAGTGAAGTTACATAGGGGGTGCTACGTTGGGGTGGTATCAGAGCAGGTCTACGTTTCTAGGGTGATAGGTTGACTATGGGATGTGTCTAATGATTGAATTGCTTAATGTAGGATGGCTTCTCAAGGTGTACGTGCTGATCCAGGTAGCTAGTAGGGAAGAGTTAGTGGAGCCCCGCAGAGGGCTCCGTCGCACCTGCAAGTGCAGGTGGAGTTGGGGTAGATCGAGAGGGTGTTGGTGTTGATGCTCCAATTTCTCTTGGTGGTGCTCCAGTGGCAGGGTTACCGACAGAGTATGCATAGATCCTCCAGATGGCCTTGCAGGCCTAGGCCCAGGCCCAAGCTAAAGCATAGATTCTTGCACAGGCACATGTACCATCCCAAGTGCCAGCACAAGTGGTTCCTACAATTGACCGTAATTATGAGAGGATTAGAAAGATGGGAGCTACAGAATTCGAGGGTACTCTAGACCCGGAGGTTGCTGAAAAATGGTGGAAAAAAGACTGAAGATGTGATGAAACCTGGTAAACTGCACTCCAGGAAAATCGACTTAAGTACGTTGTTTCCTTATTCACGGGGAATGCACTGATTTGGTGGAGGCGGTAAAGAGAGCATACGATCTATGAGAGATAACTTGGACCAAATTTCAGAAAGAGTTTGACGATAAATATGGACCCAAGATGTACCAAGATAAGAAGAAGATGGAGTTTATGAACTTAGTACAAGGGGATGGTTAGACAGTGGCAGAGTATGAGATTCGTTTTGCTGCATTAGCAAAGTACGCCCTGGAAGCAATAGCGACATAGGAGGATTAATGCTACTGATTTGAATAGGGGTTACGACATGAGATTAGAAAGGGCCTTGCAGTCAGAATTATGAACTTTAAAACTCTCGTTGAGTCAGCAGTTCAAATGGAAGAGGCAGTGACTGAAGAGGAAAAGAAAGGAGAAGAGAAAAGAAAGTCAACATATACAATAGGGGAATCCAGTAGGTTGACCAAGAGGGGTACCAACCGTTCATTTTCAGTAGGAGATGGAAGTTTCGCACATGGTGGTTCCGCTTTTAAAAGAAGCAGTGGATCGAGGTTTAGTGGATGAATGGGCTTCAATAGAGGTCCAACAGAACGTTTTTCCTCTAGTTTGCCCTTTATTGGATCAGGTAGAGGAGCTGGACAGAGTTATGGCAGGGGATTAGCTTTGTACCGAGTTGTCCTACTTGTGGAAGACGATATATGGGAACATGTTGGGGACCTGGTGCTATACCTAAGATTTGTTATAATTGCGGGGGTAGAGGACACATGTCCAGAGATTGTCCCAGTCAGACTACCGGTGGGACTCAGAGTCAAAGCAGTATAGGGAGCAGTGCCCGAGGAGCTCAGAGAGGCAAAGGCAGAGGCAGAGGCAGAGGTAGGGGCAGAGGCACTAATAATAGAGATGGTAGCCATACTATTGGTGGGAGTACAAGGGGGCCAAGAGCACAGACAACTCAAGGATAGACCCAAGCAAGAATATGTAACATGACTAGGGAGGAGGCCCCTACCTCAAATGATGTGATATAAGTTACGATTCTTATTATTTGATATTGAGGCATATGTTTTAATTGACCCTGGCTCTACGCATTCATATATATCTTCAGAATTTGTATCCAAAATACCTGGTGAGAATAGTCCTTTGGGATATAATTTGATGGTTCATTTGCCCATTGGAGGAGGTGTAATAGTGAATAGTATTAGAAAGAGGAGTTTAGTGAGGATTGGTGACGTAAACTTACCCGTAGATCTGATAGTGATGGACTTGAAGGAGTTTGATGTAATATTGGGGATGGGTTGGTTAGCGCAACATAAGGTAGTGGTTGATTGTTATAAGAAGAAAGTGATGATTGAATCTTCCGGCAAGCCAAAAGCAATATTTTTGGGGGGATCAACAAATAGTGCCAGTCTGTGTAATATCGGCTATTGAGGCGACACGGTCAATGTTAGAAGGGTCTGAGGCATATTTAGCCCATGTGATAGATATCGAAAAGATTAGTCCCACAATGGAAGAAATCCGTGTAGTGAGAGATTTTCCTGAAGTATTCCCTGATGACTTACCAGGTTTGCCACCGCATAGGGAAATGGACTTTACTATAGAAACTCTCCCAGGAGTTGCCCCGATTTCTATTGCACCGTATAGAATGGCCCCAGTAGAATTACAAGAGCTTAAAAAACAAATAGGAGAACTGCTGAAGAAAGGATTTATCAAACCAAGTATTTCACCGTGGGGAGCACCAGTGTTATTTGTGAAAAAGAAAGATGGTAGTATGAGGTTGTGCATCGATTACCGCCAACTGAATAGGGTGACAGTGAAGAATAAATATCCGTTACCAAGAATCGATGACTTATTAGACCAATTAAAGGGGGCTACCATATTTGCAAAGATTAATTTGAGGTTTGGGTATTGACAGTTGAGGATAGTTGAGAAAGATATACCAAAAACAGCTTTTCTCACTCGTTATAGTCACTATGAGTTCTTGGTAATGCCATTTGGGTTATCAAATGCACCAACAACGTTCATGGCATTGATGAATCGTACATTCCAAGAGTACCTGGATCAATTTGTGATTGTGTTTATAGATGACATCTTGGTGTACTCGAGGAATAGGGAGGAGCATGAACGACATTTGAAGAGAGTGTTGCAAATTTTGAAAGAAAAAGAGTTGTATGCTAAGTTAAGCAAATGCAAATTTTGGGTTAATGAAGTGGTTTTCCTAGGCATGTGATATTAGGTGATGGGGTTATGGCTGACCCTGCAAAGGTGAAGGCTTTTATGGAATGGAGAGTACCAAAAAATACGACTAACGTTCGAAGTTTCTTGGGATTAGCTGGGTATAACAGGCGTTTTGTCGAGGGCTTTTCCATAATTGCAGGTCCTTTGACTAAGTCATTGAGGAAAGGGGCACCATTCCATTGGATTGAACAATATCAACAGAGTTTTGATGTGCTAAAGAAAAGATTAACATCGACTCTGATTTTGGTTTTTACCATCTGGTAGTGTGGGTTACGTGGTGTATACAGATGCATCCAAACAGGGTTTAGGGGTGTGTATTGATGCAAGATGGGAAGGTGATTGCTTATGCATCTCGCCAGCTGAGACTCATGGGTTGAACTATCCTACGCATGACTTGGAGTTTAGTAGCACTTGTGCATGCATTGAAGATTTGGAGACACTAATTTATATGGTGAAAAAATAATTCAGATCTTCACTGATCATAAGAGCTTGAAATATATTTTTAACGCAGAAGGAGTTAAGTTTGAGATAAAGAAGATGGATAGAGCTGCTAAAAGGATTATGACTGTACTATTGATTATCATCCGGGGAAAAGCAAATGTAGTATCAGATGCATTAAGTAGAAAGAGTTCAAGCACTTTAACCAATTTGGGAAGTCATAAAATTGACATTGCTATTAGAAATGAGATCTATGAATACAAATTGGAGGTTGATCAGAGATGGCAGGTTTGTTGGAAACTTTGTGCTTAAGCCAGACCTTGTGGATAAAATTAGGGAAGCACAGAGTAGAGATTCTTTCTTGTTACAGATGCTAGAGAGAATGAAACAAGGTAAGAAACCTAATTTTTCAGTGAGGGCCAATGTGGATGGGTTACGGGAAGAGATTTTGCGAGAAGCTCATAATGCATCATATGCAATGCATCCTGGTACTATAAAGATGTATCGAGACTTAAGATCATACTACTGGTGGCAGACAATGAAGAAGGATGTGGCAGAATTCGTGGCTAAATGTATGACGTATCAACAAGTAAAGGCAGAACATCAGGCGCCAACAGGTAAACTTCAACCTTTATCTATACCGGAATGAAAGTGGGAAAAGAATAATATGGATTTTTGTCATAGGGTTGCCCCGTACGTTCAGAAAACATGACGCTATTTGGGTAATTGTGGATAGATTGACAAAATCAGCTCATTTTTTACCTATACGCTAAAGTGATTCTTTGGATAAGTTAGCTGAGTTGTACATTTATGAAATCATAAGACTGCATGGAGTGCCTATATCTATTGTGTCAGATAGAGATCCTTGATTCACCTCACATTTTTGGGAAAGCTTGCAAAGGGCCTAGGAATGAAATTGTATTTCAGTACCGCATTTCATCCTCAGATAGACGCACAATCAGAAAGAATGATTCACACTCTGGAAGACATGATGAGGGCGTGTATGATGGAGTTTAAGGGTAATTGGGATGATCACATACCATTAATGGAGTTTGCATATAACAACAGTTTTCATTCTAGCATCAGTATGGCTCCATATGAAGCTTTACATGGAAGAAAATGTCGAAGTCCAGTATGTTGGGATGTTGAGGGATTACGACAGCTAGAAGGTCCGGAATTGGTAGAGGATACAATTACAAAGATCCAAATAGTTAAGCAATGTTTTGAAAACAGCCCAAGATCATCAAAAAAGTTATATTGACAAACACCGAAGGGAGATGGAATATGAAATTGGTGAAAATATTTTCGTCCATGGAAGGGAATGTTGAGATTTGGCAAGCAAGGAAAGTTGAGTTCAAGGTATATTGGATTGTATAAAATTATTGAAAGAATCAGACCACTAGCATATCGACTAACACTCCTAGTAGAATTATCATTGATACATGATGTATTCCATGTTTCGATGCTACGGCTATATCGATCTGATCCTAGTCATGTTATCCGTGAACCAGAAATAGCAATTTTCGAGAAGTTGACATACGTGGAAGAGCCAATAGAAATTTTGGACAGAAACATAAGGAGATTAAGGAATAAAGAGATACCAATGGTGAGAGTGAGGTGGATTCATCATTCCCCAAGAGAGGCCACTTGGGAGGTTGAGGAGCATATGAGAGAAAAGTACCCCTATTTATTTCCTGAGACGGGTAAGTTAGTAAAATTTCGAGGACGAAATTTTTATTAGGAGGGGAGAATTGTGATGTCCATAGATTTTTATACTTATTGAGTAGGTAGCTCATCCCTTGCCAACGTTTTTCAGGAGATAGGTCATAGTGACTAGCTACAACACATTTGGAGTCGTACTATGGATCTTAATAGGTGGGTTAACTGTGACGGCTGAGACCAAAAGTTCTAGCTATGTGGTTATAGTCTTTTGTCGGGTTTGCATTTCAAATTCTGTAGTAGTCTGAAACTCCTTTACGGAATTTTACACATAGCATACTTGTGGCTTAGTATTTCGGATATACATATATATTATATTCACAATAGATCGATTTTATTCATTTTAAATGAAAATCTCTTATAAGGCAGGGTATAATTAAAAGGGGTATATAATTGTGGTAATACATAAGTTACATTGGGGGTGCTACAATTATTTGGTATGAGTAGCGCGATAAAGTTTGCTCTAGGAGCTAGAAAGAAGCTCAGTCATATTGATGGTCGATCTATTTCGACTGGTTGGAAACTCAGAGGAGTTGGATGAGTGGATATGCAATGACTATATGGTAATCACGTGGATCCTAAACTCAGTTTCTAAAGAGATTGTGAGTGCTTTCATTTATGTTTCTTCTGCTTGAAGCCTGTGGCTTGAGCTTGTGTCAGGATAGGAAGAAGCAATGGTCCTGCGATATACAATCTAGAGCGCTAGATCGCGCCGATATCTCAGGGAAAGCTCTCTGTTACTGCGTATTTCACAAAGCTTAAAATGCTATTAGACGAACATCTATTTCTAGTTACTTTACCTGCGTGTGTATGTGATGCTCACAGAGCTGTGGTGGATAGAGATGCATCGATCAGTTGAAGCAGTTTCTTATGGGGTTAACCGGTACTTACGAGCTACTGAGGAGCCAAATTCTTCTAATGGAGCAACTACCTGACGTGAAAAAAAACATTCGCTATGGTGACTACAATGGAAAAGCAATTACAGGTTCAAGTGATCCTTCCTGAGTCCGCTTGAAGTGCTATCAATCAATTGCAATTCAAACCTAGAGGGAAAACGGTCAGGTGATAAGAACTCTCTATGGTGTGACAATTGCAAAAGGCCAGGACAACATTAAGGATACATGTTTCAAATTACATGGCACACCTGAATCGTACATAGAGATGATTGAGAAGAAGAAAAAGCCTGCTGGACGAGGGCAGGTTTCGTTGTCGTTGCAGGTGATGATGCATCTGGTCAAGTGAATAAGATGGAAATGATATAGGTGCTAGGGAATGAGCTATAACACCTATTGAGATTTGTGATTTAGAAAGATAATGCTGGAGGATAATGAATCTCAACAAGTCATGCGAACATCACTGGACCCTATACGGATCAACTTTGCAGAAGTGAAGGAGTTTTCAGGTAACAATCACCTTTCTGATTCTGTTAGTTTTGGTTCTTGGATTGTGGCTACAGGAGCAACAATGCATCTTTGTGCAGATTTAAAACACTTTGCATGATATCATAACCCACTCATGAAACCAAAGTCACCTACCTGATGGTACAAAACGTTTTATTGCTCACATTGGCACTGTACACCACTCCCTAAATATTACTCTAAATGATGTCCTACACATTCCTACCTTTTCTGTCAACTTGATTTCAGTGAGCTAACTCTGTGAATCCTTGCCCATTAGCTTCGAATTTATTAAATCCTACTACAACTCGTAGGACTAGAGGCTAAAAAGAGGTTGGCAATGGGCAGACTAGTAGGGAGACTTTATATCTTTGATTGTACTTCGTTTTCCATTCCTGTGAATAGCTCTAGCACTGTACTCAAAACTGCTGCTGATGTTGTATTCTTGAACTCTACTTCATTGTCTTCTGAACATTGTAATAATTTTGGCACAAGAGACTTGGCCACTCATCTATGCAAGCTTTACAACATATACATCTTTCAATATCAAACGAATTTCATCATCTATTCCCTGTGATGTTTGTCATTTTGCTAAACCGCATAGGTTGCCCTTTCCCATTAGTGACTTCCGTACTAATTCTATTTATGAGCTTGTGCATGTGGACATTTGGGCACCTTATATGGAATTCACACCCTCAGGTTGTTCGTACCTCTTAACTCTGGTTGATCATCACAATTGCAGTACTTAGACCTACCACATGAAATTCAAGTCCAAGGTATTAAATTTCTTCAAACGTTCTTGAATATGGTTCATACTCAATTCGGTGTTCATGTGAAATCCATTAGAAATGGCTCGGAATTTCTTAGTGAAAGATGCCAGTCCATGTTCAAGTCCTAGGAATTCTCCATAAAAAAAAGTTGTGTTTATTCTTCGCAACAAAATGGCATCGTGGAGTGTAAGCATCAACATCTTTCCATCACTAGAGCTTTGTTTTCCCAAGGTTCTTTTACTTGATAAAATCTGGGGGATTGTGTCCTCACTTCCACTTATCTCATTAATTGAACCCCTACACAAGTCCTTGGCTGGATAACTCCGTATGAAATTTTGCATGGGAAACCACCTGTCTGTGACTAGTTACGAGTCTTTGGTTGTCTCTGCTTCGCAGCCAATACCAATCCTCACAAGGTTAAGTTTGACAAGAGGGCATCTAAATGCATATTTCTTGGGTATGCTTATGGGCAGAAGGGATTCAAACTCCAGTTCCTATCTCATCTCTAGGGATGTTATATTTTACGAGGATATCTTCCCTTTCTCGACTAGTCTTCCTGCTGCTGCAGCATCCTGCCCAATTCCTTTGGTCCTTGAGACTGCAGATGTAGGCTTACCTACTCCATCCAATACTCCTACACCTCAACCTGATCCCACCTACCCTGCACTCCCCAACATATCCTACTTCTCCTCATGCGCCCCTTAGACGTTCATCCAGATCCGTTTCCAAACCAACTTGGTTGTACAATTTTGTTTGTCAAGTTGACAAGTCCTCACCTACCCTATAGTATTTGATTCCTCCATATTCATGTTTTGTAGCTTCCTTATCCACTTTGCAAGAGCTCAAAACTTACAGGCAGGCAGTGGGCAAACCTGAAATTGAGGAGGCAATGAGGTAAGGGATTCTAGCTCCTGAGAAAAACCACACATGGGAGGACACCTCTCTCTATCCTGGGGAAAAAAACGATTAGTTGTAAATGGGTTTTCAAACTCAAACTGAAAGATGGTGGGTCCGTTAAATGTTGCAAGGCAAGGCTAGTTGCTAAGGGCTAAACCAGATAGAGTGTGTGGATTTGTGAAATGTATTTCCCCCGTTGCTAAGGCTGTTACAGTGGGGATGCTCCTGGGCATTGCCTCTGCTCATGCATGGCCCCTACATCAGCTGGACATAAATGATGCTTTCCTTCATGGCTACTTGGGGGAGAAGAAGTATATGCTCCCACTTGAGGGGTATGACAGTGCACCAGGCTCAGTTTGTAGGCTGAAACGCTCTCTGTATGGTTTCAAGTAGGCGTCACGACAATGGAATAAGGAGTTTACATCTCGTTTCGAGGCCTATGGGTTCATTCAGTCCCCTAATGAGTACTGTTTCTTCACCAAGGGGTCCGATACCCCTTTTCTTGTCTTACTGGTTTATTTTAATAATGTCTTGGTCACTGGTCCATCCATCTCCTTTATTAATGGTGTCAAGCGGTACCTTGATGACTTATTCACCATCAAGACTTGGGGGCGGCTCACTACTTTTTGGGCCTACAGATTGCTTGATCTCCCATAGAGACAAGCTTAACAGAGGCCAAGTATATTCATGACATCATTCTGGATACTGCATTGCAAAATGCTAAATGAGCCACCACTCCACTGCTGAAGGGGTTAAGTTTTCTTCTTCTGATGGAGCTTCCTAACCTGACCCGAAGCTTTATAGGCACCTCATTCACATGCTTCTCTATTTGGGATTTATTATACTTGAGATTGCTTACAGTGTCCAGCAATAGAGCCAGTTCCTCCAGCACCCATGTGAAGGTCACTGGAAGGCTGCCTTACACATCGTTCGCTACCTAAAGGGGTCCTCTTCCACTGGCCTATTTTTCCCTTCCTCTGAGCCACTTCAACTCCTTGCTTACTGTGATGCTGACTGGGGTTGTTGCATCGATTCTCGCAAGTTTATCTTTGGTTTTTATGTTTTTCTTGGAAATGCTCTCATTTCCTGGAAGTATAAGAAACAAGCCACTGGCCGAATGTCGGAGTATGGGTTCCACCATTTGCGAGCTCCAGTGGATTACGTATTTGCTTAAGGATTTTGGGGTCGATTTTGCTTTGCGAATTCCCATGTTCTGTGACAATAAGGCCGCCCTCCACATCATGGCTAATTTTGTGTTTCACGAGAGGACAAAGCACCTTGACATTGACTAGACTATTGTTCAAGATCAGTATAAATTGGGCTTCACTCATCCTTCATTTGTGCGCAGCCAGGATCAGGTGGCGGACATCCTTACCAAGAACCTTCCTGACCCTTTGTTTCTTTCCTTACTGTCCAAGTTGGCATTGTTCTCCATTGCTCCAAGTCCATCTTGTGGAGGGGCTGATGGAATATTGCACGCTGCTGAGAGCTTAGATATGCATACACACTTCTTCCTGATGATGTTGCAGATATGGAAGCCATGCTTGGGCATATGGACACTGGTTTGTTAGAGTCACATTTTTACTTATAGAAACTTGTTTCCTTTGTTTCCTTCTAGTTAGTCAAAGGTTAGTTAGAGTCAGTTATAGCTGACTGGTTTATTGAGTATGTGAATGGGCTACGTGTCGACCAGCTCACCCAAAGTTAGTTAGGATGTTAGAGAGGTGGGAGAGAGACTCTCTGTATCTAAAGGTTGTTTGCAGCCGTTTTACACATATTTAAAAAATGAAATGCAACACAGAAAATTCCTCTCCAGAAATGATGGCCTCATCTTCTCTTCATATCAAATTTCTTCATACACACACACACACACACACATATACATATAAGAGGTAATAATTAGTGTGAGAAGATGGTGAAAATAAATGCAACAAAAAATACAGAAAAGCGAACTTGTTTTTATACTTTCGTGTAGTCGAGGTCCCACAATTATAAGATCATAGTTTCGAATTCCACCAACATGTGGGTTATTATTTTACTAATAGTAATTGTTGATTAAATATATATTTGATATTAATTATTAATATATTAACTCTTATAATTGTCCGTAACTGTAATCTATTACTAGAAAATAAAAATTAAAATAAACAGATAAAAGAAAGAACATGGGGAAGTTTACGTAGAGTACCAAGAGTCAAATTTCACAAAATTCAACATGGAAACTGATGCAAGCATACGTTTCTCGATGATAACAGATGAGAAATTTGAATAGTTTATTATCTCTAAGATTTTTTTTTTAATTTTAATAATTCATCTTTTCTAAATGAGATTGTAAGCTTCATATAAAGTTAAAATGAATAATATCTCGCACAATGGACATCAATCGTATGACATGCTGCATCAGAAACCAAGTAAAATCTCCTAAACATTGGAAAAGACTACACAATGTTTGTTTTTATTTTCAGCCATCTCTAAGATGGGCCGAAACACACACAATGTTTGCACTTCTGTGGAGACACATTATCTGGGTGTTTTCCATGTTTTGGCCCGTTTCCTAATCTGTCCACCTACAAACAATTCAATCCACCTATAAACAAACTAATATTAATACATATATATATACATATTGGTAAAAAAACAATTTACCCCCTATGTCTTAAAAAAGATTAAAAACCCCCCTTATGATAAATTAATTAGCAAAAAAACTCCCATGTAATAAAAACAAATAGACAAAATATGCCCCTAGAGCTGAATTTGTGGTTCACGCGCCAATGATGTGTGAATTTTTCATTTTTTATGTATAAAATGATAAAAATGCCCTTGTTAATCAACGGTTGGATATTACTTGATATGAATCAATGGTCTACATTTAAGTAATACAAATCAAACGCCCAAATTTGTGAAACCAAAATCTAACTGTTCAAACTAACTTAACAAATCTATGATTTATGTTTTCTTCGACCAAAATGTGTGGCCTGGATTTTATATAATTTTAATTATATATGTGTAATATATATACAATTCAAAGATAAATAATATATATATATGTAAAAGAAGGGTTGTTGACGAAAAACAAGGCGGCAGCTGAGGGCGACGGGAAAGGAGGGGAGAGGGGAAGGCGAGGGTTGTGACGGGGGAGAGGGAAGGGGGTGACGACTGAGGGGAAAGGGGGAAGTGGATTGGGAGAGAGGGGGCGGCGATGCTTGCGGTGAAGGATGTGACAGGGGAGGGGGAGGGGCAGCTGATGAGGGGGGGAGGAGGAAGTGGATCCGGGGGGTGGGGGGGGGGGGAGGGGAGGCGATGACAGCAGAAGGTGGCGGGGACTGTGAGGAAGGGGGAGGATCGTAGGAGGGGAGGCGACGTCGGCGGCAGCAACGACAATGGCTAAGGATGGAGGGAGGGGGGAAGTACTGCTTTATTTTTATTTTTACATTTTAAATTTAATTTGAATTAGATATTTAATTTATTTTATATAAAATATTAGTATTATATAATCATTGGATTTATTTATTTGCATATAAATAGATCAAATTATTTTAATTTAAAAAGATAAAATCTTGATTGCTGATTTAACCCATTAAGATCATGTAGTTCATGATAAAGAATATAAAGGTAGTTGTCTAATTAATAAACAAATAAATAAATTGAAAATAGGCGCTTGTTAGGCGCTCATCATGTTGGTGGGGGTATTTTGCCTATTTATTTTTATCATAGGGAATTTTTTGCTAATTAATTTATCACAGGGGCGTTTTTAATTTTTCTTAAGAATACAGTGGGGTAAATTGTTTTTCTTACCCTATATACATATATAAATACATATAAAATATACAATAATTTGACAATGAATCGTAAATTTTGTCTCTCAATATACAAAACTAATCATACAATACATTTGTTATACTATTTTAAGTTGTCTTCAAAACTAAATCCAAACATATACACTATTTCTAACACGTACTTATTTATCTCTATTTTTTCCTCTCTATATCTGCAATAAAATAAAGTATTTCAAAAATAAAAATAAATGTAATGTTGGACTCTGGAGCTGGCCGCTTTTGCTTACGTGAGAAAAAGAAAAGTAGACAGATTTACTTCATTTTTTATTATGATCTCCGTGATTTTAGTTTACCACTTAATTTTTTTCAAAATTTAATTAGTTTTTTCTTATTTATAAATAAAACATTAATATAAATATAACTTCCTCATAGAATTAGTGTAGCTTCAGCGTTGGATAAAATAGAGTAATTTGACTTTATATACCTATATTAGTATTATCTAGTTGAAATTCATAATTTTGGATATGATCATCTTTATCTTAACTCAACACTTATTTTCAAAAGTGGGGTAATTTTTTAATTGACATTTTTGCAAATGCTAATTTGTGAGAATTTTTTAATTTTTATAATTATAATAATATTCCTATTTGTACATACAAATTTCCATATATATAAATTTTCTAAAATCTAATCATCTACTTATTAAATGCCATTTATATCAGTTTAATTATTAAATTCTAAATATTATAATTTGTGATATACTTTTTATTATAATATAATATTATTTTTAGAAATTATTTTCTTTTTATGGTTCCTAATTATAATATGACACCCTTATTCATAAAATGTTAATTTTGTAATTATCTTCCCTTTCATATCTTTGTCTTTTGTTTTATATAATAATTTTGCTGATTGTTAACTTTGACTTTTGTTTATTCAATCTACATATAAAATATGAAGGGATTTGTTGAGATTATATCTTTATTTTATATATAATACTAAAATGTCATATTGGGTAGCATATTCAATCACCAAAATTAATTTTTAATTGTGCTAAATAAATCTTTCTATGCATTTAACCATTTTTGTATATGTCATATTGGATAGCATAATTAATTTTGGAATCATTGACTTCAATTATAAAAATTATTTCTAATTATGCTAAAATAATCTTTCTATGTATTAAACAATTTATGTTTTAAATCAATTATTTCTCTATAAATTCTTTCCAAATTTTCTTTCATAATTTTTTTTGCTAAAATTGTGACATCATTGTGTAACTAATAAATAATCACTAAAAGTTTGCCTAATACCATGCAATTAATTAAGCATTTTGTCATTATTTGATGTCCTCCTCTTCTCATCTCATTAAAGTATATACATATAGTGGGATTTTTTTTTATTTGTTCAACTTTTTGTCATATCCTACTTCTAATCTAATTTATTTTTTAGTTTTCTTGATGAATTTAACTTCTTTTGAATTTTTATTTGTTATTTAATATTTTTTATACTTTTTCATACTTAAGTTTCGAGTATGCTATTCCAATCGACATACGACAAATTCTTTACTTTTATTTTATGCGTTCCAAAACTTAAAGAATTATTTTGAGTTTGAGAGTATAGGATGTTCATATTTTCTCATCTCATTTAACTATATATATAGTGGGACTTTTTTAATCTGTTCAAGATTTTGTCATAACCTACTTCTAATTCTAATTTAATTTTTAGTTTTCTTGAAGAATCTAACTTCTTTTTGAATTTTTATTTGTTGGTTAATGTTTTCTCTACTTTTTTAGGCTTAAGTTTCGAGCATGCTATTCCAAACAACCACTACAAAAAAATGCGGGAATAGGAACGGTAAGGTGTGACCGTTACAGTTACCGTTTCACGTAGGAACTGTGGTAGGAACTGTTGTGGAACGGTAAACCGTTGATGACGTCACATTCGTGCTAATTTTAATAGAAATTAATAGGAACGATCGGACCGTTCCTAATGGAGTGCCAAAAATGGCGAGACAATTTGTACACCTGTAACCATTCCTAAAGGGGACCTGATATATTTTGGACCTCAATTTGGAACACATGTGTGAGATTTGGAACGGTAAGTCGATCGCGAACACGTATCGTTACTGTATGTGTGCCAAAGACCGTGTCAATTTGGACTGGTTGTCGAACCGTTCCAATATGTAGTCCTACAGGAGGTCCTTTTACGCCATGGGGAAAAATGTGATGCAATTACTGTTCCAAATTATGGGTATATAGTAAGTGAAAATTGTGTTACAAGTACCGGTCCAAATTACCGTTCCTAATATGCGCTAACGGCTATATTACAACGGTAACTTTACCGTTCCTGCTACCTCTCCTGAGACCGTTCCTAAAACTGGAACAACGGCTATATTTCAACGGCTAGTTTTGTGTTCCAAATAGTATTCCAATGACCGTTCCAATGTTTTCTATATATATGTCCCCCTTCTTTGTCATTGTTCTTATACTTACTCTCCAACTCATTTTGTATTTGTAACTCCCCCCTTGATTCTTTATACGGAAAATCGAACATATCAATTACCGAGCGCGAACTTTGCATTGATATTGATAGGTGTTTTGCTCAGGTAAGTATGCAAAATTCTGTTATTTTTGCATATATATATATAATTACTCTCGTCATTTAATTGTTGTTGTGAATTATACGTAGGACCAATCATGTTAAGATAGTTGAGGAAATGGATGTATGATCGAGACGTCTTGGGTGTGACGCCGGAGTTTGAGGATGGTGTTACAACATTTTTAGAATGGGCCTAGTCTCAGCGTGCATATATGAACAGGGACAAGATTAAGTGTCCCTGCCGGAAGTGCAAAAATGAACGGTTCAAAAACACCAGACGAGGTAAATTTTGATTTGTGTATGAAAGAATTTATGCCAGAGTAGTACAATTGGACTTCGCATGGTGAGGAGAGGGTGCAGGAATACTTTGAAGCACTGACAGCGCCCCCTCTGCAGCAGCAGCAAACGCCACCCGTTCAGGAGGCGGGTAGTTCGCATTGGGGTGATGCGGCTCAGATGATTGGGCGCAGAGGATGGTATTCGATGCCGCCGAGCCGTCATTCTGGTCTTCGTACAACCAGGAGGGACCGACTGATGATGGTACTCGGTATTCTCCATCTGATGTGGGTCTTAGTTCATATTACGATTCGGGGCCCTATGATTATGTGTCTGGCTTGTCAGACCGTTTTTTTGATGTAGTTCATGTTGCGGACCAACTTTTGTGGAATGGCTGCACCACCTCTCAGTTGGCGTCAATTGCCTCTTTGGTGAATATAAAGGCCGAAGGGGGTTTTTCCGAGCATACATATGATCGGTTATGCCAGTGGGCTGATACTGTAATGCCCTGCGATCACACTTTCCCCGCCGATTATTACAATACGAATAAATTGATAAGAGAATTAGGTTTACCAGTTCAGAAGATTGATGCTTGCAAAAACGGTTACATGTTGTATTGGAAGGACGATATTGATTTGGAATATTGCAAGTTCTGTGGAGACGCTAGGTACAAGCCCACCAGGGACAGAAATCCTAAACGCAAGAAGTCTCCGTATGCCATTCTTAGGTATCTACTGATTACCCCTCGGCTGCAGAGGTTGTATGCGTTGGAGGTCACAACAGAGCATATGACTTGGCATCCAAGCCATCAGACGGAGGAAGGATCCATGTGTTATCCGTCCGATGCAAAGGCTTGGAAGAATTTTGACCGGACGTATCCTGATTTTGCAGCTGAACCGAGGAATGTTAGACTTGGGTTGTGCACGGATGGGTTTGCACCGCACGGTCAGTATGGTAAAACTTACTCATGTTGGCCCGTGATACTTACACCGTACAATCTCCCACCGGGAATGTGCATGAAGTCTGAGTATATGTTCCTAACGATGGTGATCCCTGGCCCATCGAATCCCAAACGTCTTATCGGTGTCTACTTGGAGCCGTTGATCGAGGAGTTGCAGAATTTATGGCATGTGGGTGTACGTACGCACGATACTGCGACAAACCAGGCATTCATGATGCATGCCGCATTGATGTGGATAGTGAACGACCTTCCTACTTATGGTAAGGCGTCTGGATGGAGTATCGCCGGTGTTACGGAGTGTCCAGTTTGTATGGAGGACACACGGGCATTCTATTTACAGCACGATCGGAAGGCATGCTATTTTGACTGCCACAGGCAATTCCTACCACTGGGTCATCCTTATCGCAGGAACAAGAAATCCTTCACTAAAAATCAAATGGAGAGGAAGGTTGCACGTCAGAGGCTGACTGGAGAACAGATCCGAACCCGTGTTGATGCATTTAGTGTTGCTGTCGAACAACCGTTGAGTGAACCAGAAGGCTATGGCGTCGACCATAAGTGGACGAAGAAAAGCATATTCTGGGAGCTTGAATACTGGGGGGCACATCTGATACGACACAATCTTGATGTCATGCATATTGAGAAGAATGTGTTCGATAATATATTCAATACTGTGATGGACATCAAGGAAAAAATGAAGGACAATCTGAATGCACGGAAGGATCTGAAGATCATATGTAATCGGCCGGAGCTTGAGGTGGACGAAAGGAGACCGAACGTGATGCCCAAGGCGGTATATACACTAACGAAGGAGCAAAAGAAGAAGATATATGAGTGGATTCGTTGTCTTAGGTTTCCTGATGGGTATGCCTCTAACTTGGCCCGTTGCGTCGACCTGATGGAGTTGCGGATGCACGGCATGAAGAGCCATGATTGCCATGTTTTCATGCAGAAATTGATACCGGTTGCTTTCCGTGAAATGCTTCCAGAGCACGTGTGGGGGGCCTTGACGGAAGTCAGCCTTTTATTCCAGATCTTATGCTCAACAACACTAAATGTGGCCAAGGTAAAAGAATTGGAAGATAGTGTAGCCGTCATCATGTGCAACCTCGAGAAAATTTTTTCTCCTTCCTTTTTCGACTCAATGGAACATCTAATTGTTCACCTTCCATATGAGGCGCGCGTTGGGGGGCCCGTGCAATATAGGTGGATGTGCCCATTTGAAAAGTAATTTAAAAAAATTAATACTGTTAAATATATACTTATTATTTGCATTTTAATAAATTGTCATATGAATAGATTCCTACGCGATTTGAAGAAAAAGGTTAAAAGCAAAGCACACGTCGAGGCGTCAATTGTAGAGGCTTATATTGTCGAAGAAATCAGACTTTTCTCCTCGCACTACTTCGAACCGCACATTCTGTGCAAGCGAAACAGACCCGGTTGGAACGATGATCTCACGAGCAACGACGATCGGATTGTTTGGTCCATTTTCAATTACCCAGGCAGAGCAAGTGGAGCCTCGAAAAGAGATGGCTGAGCGGGGAGGAACTTCATGCTATCGAGACATACGTCTTGTGTAATTGTGAAGTAGTTGCACCGTACTACGAGTAAGTGTCTTATACAAACCTAATTATCTCGTACGAATCATTTCAATTTCAATTACATGTATATTTATAACTATCAGTTTTACTATAACAAGTCATTCCTGAAAGAACTGTTCGAGCAACAGAATTTGGAGGACCCGATAATTGATCAACTAGTGGTGACACAATTCAAGGATTGGTTCAAGGCTCGTGTAAGTATCATCGATTTGTTGTAATACCGCGATATGCTCATGAATTTGTAATCAATTATTTTCAATTGCTATATATATATATCATTAATTGCAGGTGAAACCCGAATTGAATCACACAAACGAGGATTTGTTGAAGTTGCATTATTGGGGGCCAAGAGCAGAAGTCACGACATACTCATCTTACTTCGTCAATGGCTTCAATTTCCACACTGAACGTCACAATGTCGGGAAGTCAACAATGAATTGTGGTATTTGTATCAAAAGCTCATCATATACAGACACGGATTTTGACTTCTATGGAATTTTGGAAGAGATAATTCAGCTAGATTACCCACTAATTCCAAACATGCACATTGTACTGTTTAATTGTCGTTAGGTCGATCCGATCAGAGGCATGAAAATACACCCTCGTTATCACGTTGTTGATGTCAACTTCAAAAAGCTCTACCAAAAGAATGAACCATTCATACTGGCACAACAAGCAGTACAAGTATACTACGTGGATACCCGAGCATGAAGAAGGACAAAGTCGACTGGAAAGGTGTTTGCAAAATCAAGGCTCGAAGAGTTATCGATGACTCGCGATGGACCGAGGTCGCCTATCAGATGGATGAAGTCGTACCTAATCCAGATGTTGTAATAGATAACCAAACATTTGAACTGCATGACCCAATGGGAATACAATTGGTTGTTGATCATGGAGCAGGGCCATCGCGCTCGCCAGATAGTGAATCCGAAGATGAAGATGAAGATAGCTTTGACGAGGCTGAGTCCGATGAAGAGACTTTTTGAATTTTCCAAAAAATTTGTATAATTTTTTTTTCACAGTTATTATTAAAATTGTATTTGATAGATGTATTTTGATTATCAGGACCGTTCATATTTGAGGTACAATATTTCAAATATGGCGGCTAATTTAAAAAAATGATCCAAATTTGAAATAGGAACGGTCCAACTTTATACTTACCGTTCCTGTTTGAGGTACAATATTTCAAATATGGCGGCTAATAAAAAATAATGAGGAAAATTTGAATTAGGAACGGTCCAACTTTATACTTACCGTTCCTATTTGAGGTACAATATTTCAAATATGGCGGCTAATTAAAAAAAATAAGGAAAATTTGAATTAGGAACGGTAGGTGAAAACCAAAGACCATTCCAATATGTAGTCCAATATTTCGATTTGGCGCCCAATGAAAAATTGGTGGGAAATTCAACTATTGGAACGGTACGTTTATACACGATCGTTCCAGATTATAATAGGAACGGTACCTACGTGAGTGCATCAAAATGACATCATCCTTTATAATAGGAGCGGTATTGGGAACACTTCTTCTATTAGGTAACTGTTCCTAGTATTACAATTCCAACCAAATTGTCCGATATCTGAACATCCGTCAGCCGGATCGACACTATTTTTTAACACATACAGGGTTATGGATATGAATTTATGTCCAACAGTCGAATTTTCAATATGTAACCCGGATTTAAGGATGCATCTGTTTTTCTTACGATCAATACTGATCTGATACGATAACTCGAGATCCGCACACCGAAATATTTCAAAACGACATATAATGTATTCTTTTGTGTATTATATCATATGTAACGGTCTGATTGGAATTTTGACGGTCTGATTATGCCGTGCAGTACAACAATGTAGGATGCTAGTTACTTTTGTTAAATACTAACAAAAAAATGTTTACAAATATTCTTCATATTGTGAACGTGTGTCTATTTTTTGGAAATTATTATAGATTTTTAAAATCTTTAAACATCCAATCGTATACATTTATTTAATAAAATAAGTGTTCAGAACGTATTTTTTTTAATTTATATTTATTATCCAAGAAGATAAAAAAAATAATTGCAACACATATAGGAACAATTATATATGAAAATAGGAACGGTAACTAAATGCATGTCTAAAAACGACATCGTTTCTTACAATAGGAACGGTATTGGGAACACTTGTTCTATTAAGCGACCGTTCCTATTAGTACAATTATAAGTACTAAGTATTTGGAATTCATATAGGAACGGTTATATATGAAACTAGGAACGGTAACTAAATGCATGTCTAAAAACGACATCGTTTCTTACAATAGGAACGGGGTTGGGAACACTTGTTCTATTAAGTGACCGTTCCTATTAGGACAATTCCAAGTACTAAGTATTTGGAATTGATATGGGAACGGTTATATATGAAAATAGGAACGGTAAGTATTGGGAACGGTTATGGGAATGGCAGTACTACTAAGTGACCGTTCCTATTTAGGTCAACATCATCAAAACGACATCGTAGTATGGCGAATACGACATCATTTTCTTTAGTTGGACCGGTGATAGGAACGGTCAGGGTATATGACCATTCCAAAAGATTATATATTTAAACCCTTGGCTGATTTTTTCTCACTTTCTCCTCCCTCACTCTCTCTCTCTCTCTCAAATTCTCTCATCTCTCTCGCTCCGCTTCTTCACTTCTCCGCCGCCGAACTTTCGCCTCCGTCGCCGCCTTAGAGCCAGTCCGCCACCGCCATCATCCGCCATCGTCGCCGCTATCATCCGCCATCGTCGCCGCCATCATCGGCCTCCATCGTCGCCGCAAGTAGGGTTTCTACCAAACCCCCCCTTTTTTTTGTATTATACATTATTTTCATAAATATTTCTTTGTCTATTTTCTATAATTTTGAAATAGGTTTGGGCATTTTTTGTAATAGTATGTAATGTTAGGTGTTATTCTGTAATTGTAGAGGCTTATGTGCATTTTCTGTTGTTGATGTAATTTCTGTAACTATATAAATTGTATGTAATTTATGTTATATATATGACATTGCAATTTCTGTAATTATGTATTGTTAGGGGTGTTGTAATTTTTGTGCATTTTCTGTCTATGATATTGCAATTTCAGTAATTATTGTGAATTTTCTGTAAACCCAAATGGAATTTTCTGTTTTTATAATCTGGAAGTTTTAATTTTTTTAAATTCTGAAATTTTTATAAATTGTAAATTGTATGTAATTTTCTGTAAATTTTTAAAAAAAAATTGGAAAATTTTCTATGATATATGACATTTCTGAAATTTGTTGATTTATGTAATATATATGACATTTATGTAATTTCTATGATATATGAAATATATAAAAATTTAGAAATTTTGAATTTTTTAAAAATCTGGAAATTTGAATTTTTTTCAAAATCTGGAAATTTGTATTCTTTAAAAATCTAGAATTTTGATTTTTTTAAAAATCTGAAATTTGTATTTTTTAAAAATCTGGAAATTTGTATTTTTTAAAAAATCTGGAATTTTGATTTTTTCAAAAATCTGAAAATTTGAATTTTTTCAAAATTTGGTATTTTTAATTTTTCAAAAATCTGGAATTTTTAATTTTTTAAAATCTGGAAATTTAAAATATTTAAAATCTGGAATTTTTAATTTTTTAAAAATCTGGAATTTTTAATTTTTTAAAAAATCTGAAAATTTGAATTTTTCAAAAAATTCAATAATTAAAAATATGATAATTTGAAGGAATCAGTGCAATTTTAGGGTAAAATTATGGTATTTAGTATAAATATGTAGTTGTAGAATTTAGTTTGCATATATATTAAATAAATTAGAAAATCTTCATTATTGAAATAAATTGATACTTATGTGTATTTTTTAGATAATGTCTGGTCGGGATTTTCCACCTCGAGGAGGTGGACGTGGTCGTGGTCGTGGCCGCGGTCGCGGCGAACCAGCTAAACCGCCGGCCGGTGTTGCTTCCCAGGATGGGGAAGCAGTGTTCCGACCACCACCACCACCGGCAGAGTAGGCACCCGCACCACCTGCGCCGGATCAGCAGCCCGGTGTGTCTATAGCTGCGCCGGATCAGCAGCCCGGACCATCCACTACTACACCGGTGGTCGATCCGGCCCGTCGATGGGCTGCCCCACCACCACCACCCCCACGGCCCCAACCACTCCCACCACCATCCCCGCGCCAATACATCACACTCGTCGATGCGAGGTACAATTTATGTTTTTAATTTTTTTTTGTAATTTAAATTAATATTTTTATGACATACTAATTATTTTATAATTTCAGTCGTGATCGAAAGATCCACGAGCGCATATACGCGGTCGTGCAAGGACACTATCCCCATCCTTGGGGCAGTTTATGCAAGGTGCCGCCAGAGCACCAAAATTTCTGGTCTGAGAGTTTTGAAGGTAACAACAATTAATTTTTGTTTTTAAATATTTTAACAATCTAAGTTAAAAAATATTTATATATATATTTTTTAATACATATGACGTACTGGTGAGACGCCGACGACGAGTCGATGTTCAAGATCTTCCATGTTTGGGAGGGGAAGTTCCTGAGGAAGAAGTTCGTCCTCGCCAAACAGTCCCTGCAGAAGCCTCTATGGCTGGCGAATGAGGTCTGGCGGCAGCGCCTCCTGTACTGGGATTCCCCGGAGTTCCAGAAAGAGTGCGAGAAGAACAAGGCGAACCGGAACGCCAACCCAGCCCCATCCACCACTGTGTACCGCCGGGGATCTGTCTCCGTCGGTATGCGTAAGCGGAAAATGATAAGATATCTAATGTTATTTCAATTATTTATTACTATTAAATTAAAATTGTAATAACTGTTTCCCATTTCTTTTACAGGAGGAGCAGCTCGGCCGGCCAGTGAACCAGATGGAGTTATTCTCCAGATGCTACAAGAAGAAGGCCGACGGCGGCTGGAGCGGGTCGAGGGCAGCGGAGGTGACGGTAGGTTGTAATTAATACATTCTAATTTATTTTTTTAAATATTTAAAAAATTTCTAATTTATTGTAATTATTTTTGCAGGAGATGTTCCAAAAGATGGAGGATCATCAATCTCAGGCCCCTGAGGATCCTGCTTCCGAATCAGAGGGCTCGGTGGCGCAGACCGAGCAGCAGATGTGGCTCACTTGCGTCGGGGGCAAGAACAAGGGTCGGGTATTTGGTCTTGGTTCTGAGGCCCTGGGACTCAGCCAGACCGTTTCCTCGCCAGCGCTAGCACCACCGCCCGCGCTAGAGCCAGCTCCTTCGTCAAACGTAGAGGGTCGGTTGGGCCGCCTCGAGAAAATGGTGGCGGACCTGATGGGCATGGTAAAGGACATGCAGACCAGTCGCTTTGGCGCCGGCCCGTCACGACCTCCTAGAGACCCCACCCGTCCAGACATTGACGAGATGGACGAGGCCGATGGGGACGAAGAGTAAATTATGTATTTTTTTTATTTTTTGTAATCAAATCGGATAACATTCGTATTTAATATAATTTTTATTTCTAAATTATGCATTTTTTCATATTTAAATATTAATTATATAATCAAAATATTATTATTAATTTAATTTATATCTAAATGATAAAAACTATTAATATAAAAAAATAATTCATTATTTAGGAACGGTACTTTAGACAGTTCGTAATCGCAACTTACCGTTCCTATATTTGACTTTTTCAAAAGACTTACCGTTCCCAATACCGATGAAATAACCATTCCAACTGTACACGTCAACCCTTCCTAAAGACGGAACCTACCGTGCCTAATTGTATTTCAAAATCAATCATTTCGTGATTAAGCTTTCGTTCTAAAGACAATACCAAAAACCGATCCAAAATGTTATTCCAAAGTTAGAGTGCAAACACCATTCCTAAATGTCGCGACAAAATATATTCCAGTTACCGGTCCTAATCTCTACAACCAACCGTTCCTATATGTCTTGCAAACACCATGCTAAATTTTATCTACAACATAAGCGGACTGTTCCAAAAAAAGTTCTAAAGACCGTTCCTAATTGCGCGATTTAGTTTCGATTCTACCATTCCTAATGTTTATAAAGTGTTCCAAATGCAAAAAAATTAAAAATTATCCGTACAAAGGTAATTAGGAACGGTAGCACCAGATGGTGCCAAATACCGTTCCCAAATAGGAACGGTAACCTCGGTACCGTTCCTAATAATTAGGATCGCCTCTTATTGCCACGGATAGCCTCCCGTTCCTAATTGCAGTCCAAAAGGTTCAAAGGAAGTATTTACCGTTCCAAATAATAAAAAAAAACCGTTCCTCGTACCGTCCCAATTCCCGCTTTTTTTTGTAGTGAACTTACAACAAATCCATTTATTTTATTTTATGTGTTCACAAGTTTCAAATAAGTCTTTTGAGTTTGAGATTACGAGCTAATATTTTAGTATATGGGTGAAACAATAGCATAAGGGGCATGGAGATTTGGACCAAAAGTAGGAAAGAGTAAACAACAATAGAGATTTTACTATATAATTTTGACATTTTGAAAAAAAATACAAATATTATATTAAATAGTCGAACATAAAAAGAAAAATTAATATTGAAAAGTCTCAACAAAATAAAATAATCGGTATATATATATATATATATATTTCTACATAATAATTTAATAATTTCTTGCATGCACAAGCAGACTTCGAGATATTGATTTGACGAATTACATTAATTTTGTATTGGTGGGCTTCCATGACATCAAAGTTATGAAAATAGGATAATACATAATATCGTTTAAGCAAACTTAACATATATTTTATAATCTTATTTTTTTGCCAAAACTATTTTTTTGTTCGTTTTATTATATTTATATCTACTAATATTTTTTTTAGTATTAATTATTTCTTCAGTATTGATTAGTTACTTGAAGTTCTGTTATATTCACATATTTCTTTTCCTTTTGGTAATAATTCTATAGAAGTAATGATACCATACTATTAGTTTTATGATAGAAAATTATATTATATAGTAACATTATATAATAAGATGATGTAATATTGATATGCTATTTTGTTACATAGATATTAGTCTAAAAAATATTTTTTTTATTAAAATTATTTATGTTTCATCCAACAATTATATCAGAAGAGTCAATAAAACTAAATAATTAGTTAAAATTTAAGTTTATTGGATGTATATCTTTTTATTCTTATTTTGATAATTGTAAACTTTTTTAATTTTTATTAATATTAGAAAAGAATAGTTTTATATTATTGATCTCATTCAAACTTAAAAAAACTAACTTTTACATATTTTTTTTTGGAAGGCATAATTTTAGCCATAATTAAATTAAACTCGTGCATAGTACGGGGCACACGCTAGTATTGTGTAAAGCAAAGACGCGTTTGCCTGTTCTTGAATCCATCCATGTTCTCACACACTTCACGTTTTCCATAAACGCGATGACAATTATTTCTTCATTTTTACTCACTGCACGTCATACCTATATTTATTGGCCGTAGAACCAACTTTGTGTTGAGTTGGCTGGATTAGAGGACAACGCCGCTGCCCAAACCCTTTTATTGTGTTTGATTTTATTTTCGAGTGTTTTATTTTATTTTATAAAGATACAAAGAAAAAAATAAAGATTAATAAGTGTGTATTAGAAATAGGGTGTATGTTTGGGTTTGTTTTTTGAGTTAATTTTAATTAGTGTAAAAAAATATATTATATGTATTGTATTGTATATTGGGAAGCAAAAAATATTATTTATTGTCAAATTGTGTCTCTTTTATATATTTTTATGAATGCATATATATATATAATAATATTTATTTGTTTGTAGGTGAATTAAATTATATAATATATTATTGCATGTATGTTTGTATGGAAAACAATACTTCATTTTTTGTTTCTTATTTCATAAATAATAATGATGCGTAACAGAGTCCAGCAGCACCACAAAATATCGAGGGACCTTCACAAAAATTACAAAATTGTAGGGGAGACTAACCTGCAGAGAGGGGTTTGCACTTCGATACTTAAGTCAGTAATGTTCTACTGATAAAATAAATGGAAAAACTTGAAATAGATAAGAATAATGGTAAAATAGTATTTTGTAGTGATAGAACATGTGTAAGTGAGCTGAAATTAACTGAAAAATAGAGAGAATCCGTATGCAAAAAGGAGTGCAAAAGTAGAGTAGAAATTAATTGAGAAAATAACTGCACAGTTATTTATTTTATATGATCCGTGTGTTCAATTTTGAGGGAGTTATGTTGAGTTTCGTACAGCGGTGGAAACCTTAGGAAATCAGCTATCTTCTCCAACAAATCGCACATGAATCGGATAAGAATTGAGGGAGATATGACTGTTGAATCATCCTTGCCATATCTGCTATGTTTTCTGGGAAAGTTGTTACCTGCTGAGAAGAACCAGGATTCCAGCCAATCCTCTCGGAATTTGGATGAGATTTTTTAGTATGACGTGGATCCACGTGTTGGCTACCTTTGTGACTTGTTATCCTGGCTGTTTGATGACTAGACTTGCTGTACGAGGCTTTTTCGTGGGCCTGCCAGGTCAGTGATTACAAAAGAGGCTTTAGATAAGTGACTTACCGTTTTTTGAGCCAAAATGAGGTGGGCCTGCTGGGGTGCCCTACTTGGAGGCCCGCTCCTAACTCTTGGGCATACCAGGTAGATTCTAGGGGCATCATCAAATAATAACATATGTAATGAATAATATTGTGCCTCTGGCTATTATCTGAAGAATAATTTAATGTGATGGCTAAAGTTAATTAGATCTAAAGAATAATGAATTGATGCATTTTTTTAATCCATTTCATATTCTAATCTTTTTTATAAATTTCACACTTTCATATAATTGCAGTTATGTAGGTTATAATTTGTATTTGTTCATTAATAAACTCATTAATAGACACACAAATTGTTATGTCAAACCAAGGAAATAGAAAATTTCATTATACAATCCACCAATACATTAGTACCATTGTCCATACATTGGGATGAAGTGTACTTTATGGAAAGGCATATACTTGCGTACAAGTATATGCCTACGACCCATCTTTCCGTCCTGATCGCGGTCCCCTCGGTGGATAGGACCATGCAGTACTATCCCCCTCACTTGCCGTGTGTCCTCTATGATTTGACTAGACCCTAAAGCGACGAATGTAATCCATCCAAGATCGAATTTCACCGACACCGGATCCCATTTCTAGGCTCCGTCGCGGTATTACTGACACAGTCAACCCCAATTTCGCACCATCAGTTGCATTTGCCACCTGGTCCTCTGCATCCGTGCTACCAACATGTGTATGTGACTATAGTGATGGGCAATGGAGTCCAAAATTACTATCAGGGAGTCTCGGGCGTCTGGACGGGAGCTACGACTAACAGGTTTATTGTCATCGTGACGTGCATCACTGTGCTCCTCTCCAAATGCATGTCATCTTCAAGCTAGGCCCCACACCTCGAGCGTGCTCGGATATAATGGTTCTAGGTATATGAGGTAACTTCGGACCAGGGGGTATATCTGTTCATAGAGTATAGTAACAATCAACAGTTCAGAATATATACAATTCAATATTGCATAGGTAAACAAATTTGAATAAGCATACTATGAATTTTTTACATACCCTTGTAAGTTGTCGCTCTAGATTGGTTGGAAACACCATCCACATTGTATTGCAGTCAAACTCAATCACTAGTATCTGCATGAGTTCGTGGAAGGTCCGAAAGCGCTCTTTAAACTCATAAAATTTTGCACAGACCTGCTCCCGAGTGTAGGTATATCCACCGTGCAGGCGTAATACACGAGACTAGTATGCCATCTGTCCCTCCTTAACTTCATCGTCCGACATGGGTATAGCTGCATTTGCGTCAACAATCATCCACATGAAGCAACATTCCATCTCAAGGGTCTAGTGGTCCTCCTGTGAGAATCCGGTCCCCGCCAAGTAGTGGGCGTATGTCATGACTGCAAATAATCATATTTTAACACATTCGAGTTAAACTAGGTCTAGTCTACTACCTGAAGAGACATTCAACATGGGTACGTATATCAGGTATATTTAAAACTACAGATGTACGTAAGCAAAATCGGTTATTACATAAAACATGTAAACTGCATTTGTGACAGATTAAAATATGCGACACGACAATATCCATCCATGTTTAATAAGTCGTGATTACTTATATCCTCATTGCAACTTATGGTCCAATAAATTGTTTCAAATATATTATCGCCTAGTTCGACACAAACTGTGGCTGATAATCTATTCTGCTTGATTTGTACTCAACAACTCGCACTATCTTCACACAATATCGCCTAACTTACGACGTGTATAAGTGTTGAATATGTAGTGCAGAAGCATAAATACATAGAAGGAACATATATATATATATATATATATATAAATCAGTAGCACTACTGCAGCATTCACATGACCAACAGTTACACCATAACACTTTTATGCAATAAGGCTGCACAATTTCAAGCAGCTTACTGCCAGATTCAGGCAAAATAATTTTACCCATACTCATCCATCAGTGCAAAATTGAATGCAAGAGACTGACAAAATAAAGCTAGTGAAACCCAACAACAATGATATACAATAATTCAACTCACACAGTGCGCTTCAATAATTTGTGGGCGATCCAACTTCAAAATTTGTAAAAGAAAGGGGGCTAAATTGCAAAAAAAAAAAAAATAGTAACAAACCCTAAACCTAACCTCACGAGATCAGCGCCGGTATTCGAGTTGGAGGATCCCGTGCACCGGTGATGGAATACAATCGAAGGGTATGGTGCGCTGTGACACGGTGAACACTGCTGTCGAAGTCCCCTAGAGATCAGAGCATTTTCCAACGGTGAAACAGCCGAAAAACTGATAGAAATTTCGAGACTAACGTCGACTGCCAATCAACCTCAAATTTTCTCCTATTTGTAGGGACCCGAGCGGTGGTTGTTCGCAGTCGTCAGTGGGCTGGAAGGCGGTGGACACGGCGGAGGCACTTTGATGGCAGCAGTTGCACTTCTCTAATGACGGTGATGTTAGAATAGGTTACCAGAAATCCAATAGGTTTGGCATTTTGTAACCTATTTGACAACTTGATGTTTATAATATTATGTATTGAATAAAATGAGTGTTCATTACCATTGGTACTTTCTTTGTTGTGCTCATTTTCCATATGTTAAATACTGTTTTATATATCACAACAAAACCCACAAACCACGATCAACAACTTATGCAGTTACACCATGCATTGGATGGTGGTTATGAAACCAACTGATAAAGGATAGGGTCTGAAACATTCCAAGTCGAAGACCTCAAGACAGGGCATAAAGAGTCCTATAGAGACTTACACCAAGAGTCGTATTCATTGGAAGAGTGTTGTGTTTCATCGGTGACAGGCGTGGGACGCCTATACAATCTTGGTGGGTTGGTCAACTGGGGTCGAGCCGACTGGACCTGACTCGCGGGGATCATCATATGGAAGCCTTGGAGGCCTGGTTGGTATGATTGGATTTTTTTCGGTTCCGATAGTGTGGGAGTAGTCCTCAGACTTGAGGAACCATGGCAGTCACGTGAACATGATGGCTATATCTTGGATCTGGCAAGGGCTGGTTATTCTGTAAGATGACCATTATAAGCCTTGTCTAGTGTAGTCAGAATGTGTAGTGAGGACGGTGGGTTTCAAGAAGACGATACGTCCGCTATCAATATGTGACAGAGGTATCTACTGTGCACTCGAAGACACATTCATGCTACTTAAACCTGTGGCCACAGCGTTTGATCGAGCAGGAAATGGTTTTCTGTGTCGATGCAATGAGGCATGCGTACTCTCAAGTATTAAGATTAGAGACCTAGTCAAGGATGGAAAATCGACGCCCAATTCCATACCCTAGACTAAGTTCGGGAGACGGTAGATGGAAAGGCCGTACCCGTACGGAATCGGCGCCTAAATGTTCACACCAACATTCACCTAGTCTCTAGTGCTATGGACCATTTCTAGACGGCCACCCATGGTAACAGGCTCCTGTTGGACATGGGCCCAAGTCTAACTGAGGGTGAACCCAAAGGGTCACATACAAATCACCAAGGAGGTGAAGAAATTGACTTGGAGTCAATTTCAGAGGACAATGTGTAATTGAATTACTTAAGGGATTTTCCATTGGATGGACGGGCGATATTGTATCGGGCCCTCATTTTAATCGGTAAATGGGATTTATTGATTAGACTAGAGAATTGAAAATTGAATCTTTTAATTGGATTAAAAGTTTAATGAGTATTACTTAAGTTGACCTTGTATTAAATAGGATTTAATTTTGGACTTGTTGTAATTGAATTACAATAAAATCCGGTCCATTAAATTTTGGCCCAAGAGGTGTGTTAATTCCACTTTTAGAATGAGAAGAAGTTGGACTTCTTCCCAAATAAGCATGGCCGAAAATTGCTTCTTTTAGAAGCCTCAAAATCGGCCATGTATGGCCTTGTTGGAGTGTTGACTTGTCTCTTTTGGTAAGAGAGAAATCAATTCCTATCAAGCCTCCTTCATTTGGTATGATTAAATCATACCTTATGAGATGATAGGCTTGATTGATGAATTAGTGGGATTGATTGGGATGTATCTAGACATCCTTGGATGAACCTAGACACATTCCAATAATCACATTAATTATGTATATATATGAATATGTACTATCATCAAAGCAAGGGAATTACATTTTCATCTTTTTCTAGGAAATAGAAGAAAAATACACTCTCATTTTTCTCTCAATTTTTGGCCCCTCTTTGTTCTTCATTGATCTTGGATCATTTTGAAGAACAAAGTTAGATCAAGAAAAGACACTAACATAATAGTGTTGTATCTTCTTGCATCACTTCCTCTTAGACCCGTTTTTCTCTAGCAAGAAAAACGTGATCTCTCCCGGTGTGCTGTGGACTTCGTTAGAGAGTTCATACATTTGAACTTGGTGAATATTTCCGGAGAGGAAGAACGCTTGTAGCCGTGCAAGGAAGATAACTACAAAGGTAATCATTGATTTACACTCTTGTAGTTTCTTTTGTACATTTATGCTCTATATGATACATACGTCGTTTTATTATCGTATCCTACATCGAACGCCCGATTGAGCACCCAAGGGTACACCCCTTGGGATATTGATGATTATTGGTTTTAATTTACCCAATATTTTATTTGTTATCGCTTTTGCTCGCACTCCGGGGTGGATCCAAATTGCATTTTTATTTTCAGTTGTTATTATACATAAATATGCTGAAATGAGAAACGAAAAACCATAAATGTAGACAAAATAGAACAGCAACGACAACGGTTGGCTGCCGCCCCTACTGGTCGGCCACTGGCTGGCGAGCGTGCGGGCTCACACCTGCGCGCAGCCTGGCCGGTGTGCCTACCAGTATGCGTGCTGGTAGGGGCGGTCGCGCACACCATGCCTCGCGCAGGCGGGCGCACGCCATGCACACAGGCGCTGCGCACAAACGCGCAGGCTGCTGGCCGGGCCAGCTGCACACAAGACGCGCGCGCACGCGTGTGTGCCTATGCGGGCGGGCGGCCAGTGGGCACGACGGCTGGGCCGTTCTGTGCCGATTTTCGACGTTTTTCTGAAAATTTGATTTTTGGGTAATTTCTGCATATTTTCTGAAAAATGGATTAATTTTGCATATTTGATTTTGAAATTATTGGATTTTTCCTTAGATCAAATTTGCTTAATTAATTTGGAATTTCTACATGCATTGGATGCATTGTGTATGATGTCTATCAAATTTAAAATTTGAAGCTTGTGCATTATTTATATATTTTTATCTTGTGATGTTGGACATCACTTGGATATTTTGAATATCTATGTTAGCATGATTATTTGGTGTAATTGTGCAATGTGTGTTGATGGAATCAACATGGGATGATCACAAGAGTCCTAGACCTTATGTATGAATGAATAGCTTTTATTTATATTTCTGTCGGGTGGGGCCTGCGTGCCTATTGTTTTGGGACTATCATATCCCGTTTTTCACCTCATAATGTTAAGGCTTGCTTATTTTCTCTTTCCATGTATTACTTTTCAATGTAATGAGAGTAGTTAGATTTTTGGTGAGGTTTCAATCCCGTAATAATAACAAGCCCACGGAGTCGGAGGCTCAAGGTGATACATCAAGGCGTAAAACAAAAAGAGCCACAAGGCCCATTGGAATGGCAATGGGTTGATTACTTATGTAATAGTGTAAGAGCACCCTAGACAGACCATAGACTCACTGCATGCTCAGTGAGTCGCATAGGTTGGGCTTGTGATCATCTTAACAGGGGTTATGCTATGTTTATTGCATGCGGCGTATTTATTTATCGCTTTATAAATATTAGATATTTATACTTGCAAAGACACTTAATGTGCTGAGGTCTCGTACGTTATAAATACAAACTCTCATTTAGTTAGATCAAATAAAATATTAGGCCCAGAATGGACTTGGATCAAAATGGTTTTGATCCATCCAAGCCTTCCATCCACAACAATGTAGTGAAGAAGCTACCACTACCCAAGTGTGGTCTCACGAATTTTGGTACACTTGGACTAGGGGAAATCTGCACCATTGTTGTGAACAAAGATATTGCACTCGTTGTTTTTTTGTCTCACGGGTCGTGGGGGGCGACAGTTGAGGCATAATTTGGTTGATCGGTCGGGCCCAACACTGAGTAATATGGTTCACTTGGAGTCATTGGAACCATGCGAATAGGTGAGGCAAAATATCTTGGGAATCTCATTGGATGAGAATGATATTGGATATCTTCCATGAGGTTTTCTTCATATGAATCGTAAAAGCGGGGCATGGAGATCACACTCATGGATCTCGAGCCTACTAGAAAATAGTTTTCCGAAACTCCACTTGAGAGTAGTGGACTTTCGTAGAAATAGTGGGAGGGTTAAAGACTAAAAGACCATGTCCTCAACTTGAACTATAATATTACCATCATTTGCTAATTTCTGCTTTACATTTTTTTTTTTTTTATCAATGTAGATATGTCTAAGAATCCCTTAACCATGGTACTTGAGACCAATAAATTCAATGGCACGAACTATTCAGACTGGCTAAGAAACCTGAGGATTGTACTCGATTTCGAGAACCAAGGCTACGGCTTGGACGATTCGGCGCCGAGCGACTTGCCGGAGGAGTCCACGCCAGAAGAACGTTTGACATTCGAGAAATGGCATGAGGACAACTGGAAAATACGCAGTATCATATTGATTTCGATGTCTAACGACATCCAGAAGTAATATGATAGGCTGGACAACGTCTCCGCCATAATGCTACGCATGAACGAGGTTTATGTAGTTCTGGATAGGAATATTAGATGTGCCGCTACAAAAGCATTCTTTGGCACCAAGCTAGCTGAAGGATCTTCTGTAGAAAGTCATGGGGTCAAGATGCTATCCCTAGTGGAGAAGCTCAAGGACCTAAAAGCTGGGCTTAACAATGACACGTACATCGACGTGATCCTTCAGTCGCTTCCTCCGTCCTATGACCCGTTTGTTGTCAACTATAACATGAACGGACTTGATAAGTCTATCCATGAGTTGATTAACATGCTGGTCCAATACGAGGCTTCGACCTCCAAGGCGAATGACAAGAGGGCCTGACGTTGGAAGAGGAAGAAGGGAAAATGAAAGGCAGTTGCAGCCACTGCTCGCGCTCCTAGCGCCTAGAGGTGTTCAATCAAACTGCCGGACTGCCCCAACCGACCGGCCCAATCCAAACCGCACCGCAATTAGCGGGTTAAGGATGGGTTGGGTTGGTCTTGGGCTAGTAAAAATAAAACCACAATTTCGCAATCGGGTTTAGTTTTATACTTATGTGGATCGCATAGACCGCTCTCGACCGCGATAATAATAATAATAATAACTCAAAAAACTAGAATTCTTTATAAATATATATAAAAATTTTGATAATACATAAATTATATTCAAGGCAATAATAACGATTACGATATTTTTTATTGGTATTGTATAATATATGTATAAATTAATACATATGTAAATAAAATCAATTATTCAACTAATTATTGGTTATTGATAATCTTCTATTTTTTATAGATTCCTACAAATAAATTAATTTAGTAGACACATGTTTTTTAGTTCTTTAAATTTTATAAATGATCGATTAATAAAAATATATAAACTATCATTATATTTTTAATTTATAGTGTTAATCTTTATTTAATTTGTCAAATTATCTTATTTTCTTCATTAAAAACTAAAAATCTTCTTTTATTACTGATAAAATGTTTTCTGCACTTTCTTTGCGGTAAATTAGTATAATATGTATGTATGATATAATAATATGTTATCATTGTATAATAATAATGTTTTATTATATAAATAGATACTTTTTTTGATAATCAAACTTAAGAAATATAAATGAGATAAAAAAAAAAAAAGGGAGACAAACCCAATGTTTTGTTTCATTTTCTCCTCATCTCAGAGATGGTGAGAAAACAAAACCAAACATAATATTCCCCAAAAAATCTTTACTGGGTGTTTTGGGTAATTTTGGCACATCTACCATATATACATACATCCATCTATAAATAAATAAATATTATTATATACATATATATTTATAAAAATATATAAAAGAGACATGATTTGACAATTAACAGTATTTTTTGTTTCCCAATATACAACACAATACATACAAAAAAATAAATATTACTATATGCATATATATATATATAAAATATATAAAAGAGATATGATTTGACAAGGAACAGTGTTTTTTGTCTCTAATATACAGAACAATACATACAATATATTTTTTACACTATTTAAAATACACCCTATCTCTAACTCACACTTATTTATCTTTATTTTCTCTCTCTCTCTCTATCTCCACAAAACAAAACAAAACATTTTAAAAATAAAACCAAACATAGGGAAAGAGTCTTCAAAGTCCAAACTCTTCAATGCGGTGCGACTTTTAATTTATAAAATGTTATTTGAAAGTTGAGAGAGAATCGTATAATGAATGTTATTAATTTATTTTGTATGTAGAATTCTATTTATGACTTTAAAATATGTATTTTGAAATTACAAATTCATATATTTAGAATAGTTGAACTTTACCCTTTTTTTTATTGTATATATGATTGACTCTATACTAAAGACCGCAAAAACCGTACCAACCCACCCCAACCCAATTAGACCGCAAACTGCGGTTTCGATGATTGTCGGGCTGGGCTAGGGCTAAGCTTTTTAAAAACCTCAAACATCAGGTTAGGTCAAAAAATTACCTAAATTGGCCCAACCAGCACCGCATACACTCCTACTAGTGCCCATGTTGCCCCTGTGGGAATGGGCAAAGGGAAAGGAAAGGCCTGGGGTTCTCAGCGGTCTAAGGCAAATGATGTCTGCATGCATTGCCAAGGAAAGGGGCATTGAAAGAGGGGGTGCCTACAACTCCTCTCCAATCCAGGTATGTTTGTGGTTGAATTAAATATGATAACTAATTCTGCCTCTTGGGTATTGGATACCGGTGTGGTGTTCACATCTGCAATGATTTGTAGGTGTTGCAAAGATTCAAAAGGCTAACCAAGGATGAAATGATCCTAAGGCTAGGCGATGGCAAGGCCGTTGCTACGAAAGTCGTAGGATCAATAGAGTTAGCCATTAGTAGTCATGTTAGAATAGTACTGAATGAGTGTTTCTATGTACCTAGCATGATAAAGAATATTGTATCTATACCCATCCTGAACAAGGAGGGTTATTCTTTCACCATCAATAAAAGTGGTTTTTATATTATCAATGATGGTGTGTCTCATTTGCTTGGTACATTAGTAAATGGTCTTTACATACTTCAACAGTCTAATTGGATTATGACTGCAGAACACAGACGAAAACACGATAATCAAGATAACGCACAAATATGGCATGCGAGGTTAGGTCATATTTCTAAAGATAGGGTAAGAAGGTTGGTGGACTCAAAGAGTTTAGAAATAGACAATCTGAACAACCTACCAATCTGCAAGTCCTGTCTAAAAGGAAAGATGACCAAGAAATCCTTTGTTGGACAAAGCACGCTATCCAACGGTCTGTTGGATTGATCCATACAGACGTATGTGGTCCATTAAATACTCAAGCTAGAGGTGGGTACTCGTACTTCATAACCTTTACCGATGATCACTCATGATATGGTTATGTTTACCTGATGAAGTACAAGTTTGAAGCCTTTGGAAGGTTTAAGGAATACGACTTGAAGTAGAGAACCATACCGATCGTAAGATCAAAGCCCTTCGGTCGGACTGAGGTGGAGAGTATTTAAGTGGCGAATTCACTGATTATCTAAAAGATAATAGAATTCTCTCTTAGTGGACTCCTCCTGGATCACCACAAAAGAATGGTGTGCCTGAAAGGAGGAATCGGACCTTGTTGGACATGGTCCAATCCATGATGAGTTTTACCAAACTCCCCTTGTCCTTCTGGGGATATGCTCTTGAGACGGCGGCCAAACTTTTGAATCTGGCGCCATCTAAGAAGATATCCCAGACATCATATGAGATATGGCATGGCAAGCCTACTTCCTACAAATACTTAAAAGTGTGGGGTAGCCCCGGATACGCCAATAGATTAGTGGGAGATAAATTGGACTCTCGGTCTAGTCTATGCAGGTTCGTCGGATATCTGAAAGAAACTGCAGGGTATTATTTCTATGATCCCTCCAAGCAAAAGGTCTTTGTCTCCAGAAACACAGTGTTCTTGAAAAAGAGTTTTCCATCGGATAGTCGACTAGATGAGGTACTCCTTGAGGAATCAACGGAGGTGCCCCATGAGACTGCAGTGAAATCTAAGCCTGTAGTTTCCACTGATAATGTTCCAGTCTATGATGTATGGACACGGACACGGCGACACGGATAATTTCAAAAACTTGAGACACGACACAACTATATATAATATTTTATATATATATATATATATTCTAAATTTTTTTGTAAAATTTATGCAATATAAAAAATATAAGGATAATACATAAAATAAGCATGTATTATATCTAAATTTTAACCAAAATACATGACTTGAAAAATATACATAATTAGTTTTTATTAAAAATACGCAATGAAAACATTTCTAATCATTCCAATTTTGATTTATATTAAAATATAAATAATTAGTTAAATTATCATGGCCATCTCTCAATTTTTTAGTAATTTCATCCCAAAATTTTTAATTTGAGAGAAGTAAATTATTTTTTTTCTTTTTTATTTAGCCCAAAGATTTTTTTTAAAATACAATTCAAAACTTTTTAAAATTATAAAAGAATCCTAAATGTGTCCAAAACGTGTCGGATACTCCTCCAAAATGTGTTGGACACGCCAACAGGCGTGTCCGACACCGAAACCTTTTTTTCTTTTTTATTTTATATTTTTGGACACGCCTATGCCGTGTCCGAGGCGTGTCCGACACGTGTCCGAACCGTGTCTATATCCGACACTGCATCAAAGTAATTTTTCGGAGTGTCCGTGCATTATAGGTTCCAGTCTTTCGTAGGTCGGCCAGAGTATCCCAACCATCTGATAGGTACGAATTTCTAGGCCTGGTCGATCAATTGGATAATGATTCAAAGACGTACGGAGAAGTGATGTCGGACATCGATTCGAATAAGTGGCTTGAGGCCATGAAATCCGAGATGGACTCAATAGGTGCAAACCAGGTTTGGACCCTAGTGGACCCACCCAAAGGAGTAAAACCCGTAGGGTGCAAATGGGTCTACAAACGTAAACTTGGAGCTGACGGGGAGGTTACAACCTTCAAAGCCAGGCTTGTGGCGAACGGTTACACTCAAGGCCCCGGGTCGATTTTGAGAAAACCTACTTCCCATAGCAATGGCTAAGTCCATTCGGATCTCAAGACACGGCATCGAGAGTCCTATAGACATGTGCACCAAGAGTCATATTCATTAGATTAGTGTCCTGTTTCATCGGCGATAGGCGTGGGACGCCTATACGATCTTGGTGGGTTGGTCGACTAAGGTTGAGCTGACTGGACTGACTCGCGGGAATCATCATATGGAAGCCTTGGGAGCTTAGTTGGTATGATTGGATTTTTTCGGTTCCGATAGTACGGGAGTAGTCCTCAGACTTGAGGAACCATGGCAGTCACGTGCACACGATGGTTGTATCTTGGATCTGGCGAGAGGTGGTCATTCTGTAAGATGATCATTATAAGCATTGTCCAGTGCAGTTAGAATGTGTTGTGAGGACATGGGTTTCAAGAAGAGGAGTCGTCCCCTGTCAGTATGTGACAGAGGTATCTCCTATGCACTCGGAGATACGTTCATGCTGCTTAAACCTGTGGCCACAGTGGTTGATCGAGCAGAAAATAGTTTTCTGTGTCGATGCAATGAGGCATGCGTAGTCTCGTGAATTAAGCATAGATGTCTAGTTAAGGATGGAAACCGACCATACCCAAGACTAAGGCCGAGAGACGGTAGACGGAAGGACCTTACCGGTACGGAATCGATGCCTAAATGTTCACGCTAACATTTACCTAGTCTCTGGTGCCATGGACCGTTGCTAGATGACCACCTATGGTAATGGGCTCCTGTTGGACATGGGCCCAATTCTAGCTAAGGATGAACCTAAAAGGTCACACACAAATCACCGAGGAGATGAAGAAATTGACTTGGAGTCAATTTCATAGGATAATGAGTAATTGGATTAATTAAGGGATTGTCCTTTGAATGGATGGACCGATATTGTTTCAGGCCTTTTTTTTAATCAGTAAATGGAATTTATCGATTAAACTAGAGAATCGAAAATTGAATCTTTTAATTGGATTAAAAGATTAATGAAAATTATTTAAGTGGACCTTGTATTAAACAGGATTTAATTTTGGGCTTGTTGTAATTGGACTACAATAAAATTCCGTCCATTAAATTTTGACCCAAGAGATGTGTTAATTCCATTTTTGGAATGAGAAGAAGTTGGACTTCTTCCTAAATAAGCATGGTCGAATACTGCTTCTTTTAGAAGCCTCAAAATCAGTCATGCATGGCCTTGATGGAGTGTTGACTTGTCTCTTTTGGTAAGGAAGAAATCAATTCCAATCAAGCCTTTTTCATTTGGTATGATCAAAACATACCTTATGAGATGGTAGGCTTGACAGATGAATTAGTGGGATTGATTGGGATGTATCTAGACATTCTTGGATGAACCTAGACACATTCCAATAATCACATTAATTATGTATATATATGATCTTCTTGGATCACTTCCTCTTAGATCCATTTTTCTCTAGCAAGAAAAATGTGATCTCTCCCGGTGTGGTGTGGGCTTTGTTAGAGAGTTCGTACGTTTGAACTTGGTGAATATTTTCGGAGAGGAACGCCGCTTGTAGCCGTGCAAGGAAGATAACTACAAAGGTAATCATTGATTTACGCTCTTTTAGTTTCTTTTGCACGTCTATGCTCTATATGATACATACGTCGTTTTATTATCATATCCTACATCGAACGCCCAGTTGAGCATCCAAGGGTACACCCCTTGAGATCTTGATGATTATTGCTTTTAATTTACTCATTATTTTCTTTGTTATCGCTTCCGCTCGCGCTCCCGAGCAGATCCGCTTGTCCTTCACAGCGGAGATGTTGCACGCCTGACGGCACCGCACTCCGCGTGTTCATCTGGGCTACCACCTTTGTCCTTGCCTTTTCCCCACTTTCATCGAGGTTGATGAGGCTTCCATTGTTGTCTTTTTTTTTTTTTTTTTTTTTTGGGAATCAAAACTTGAACTTTCTTCTGTGAACTGATGCAAAGAAGGTGAAAAGGGATTAGATAGTATAATTACACGGTTTTTGGGGACTGGGCCAAAAAAACTCCAAAACACCAGGATATGGTGTTTTGGGGCTAACACAAATAATATTTTTACTGAAAACAAAATTAAACACTATGTTTGATTTTTATTATTTTTGGGTATAACTTTTCACTGGGGATAAATTTATCGTTTTACGATGTTTTACAGGAATTTGTGTATAAATAATTGATGAGTGATCTTTATAATTATACCAAAATTATATATGCTAGTAAAATTTGTGAAGCAACTATGCACATATAAACCGTCTTCCGAACCATATAAATTTTTGTGTCTTGTCGTTATTTTTTTTTTAATTTTCAATTAATTTTTTATTATTTGATTCTTGATCAAGGTATTTGACGGGGTTTAGATACTTCTGGAATAAGGCATAGTTACTCATTAGGCCTAATTTCTACTGGGCCCATTGAGTTTGCTTCTCTTTAGCATATTTAGTTAGCAATCGGGATATGTAGTTCCTATATACATATATAAATAATTTTTTATATTTTAAAAAATATTATAATAAAAATAAATATATAATCAGCATATCGTATAAAAAAGAAATAAATAAAAAAGAAGGAAAAAAACTAAATATCAATTACTTTAAAACTTGACAAATTAAATAGGTTAGTTATCTCATCAGTTGAAAGGTATTTTTGGAATCACAAAAATTTGGTGCAGCAATGACGAAATCGTTATTTTGTATCTATAACACATTTTTTTTAATAACTAGCCATTGTGGCACGTCGTTCTTGCATGAATATAATAAATATTCTTTCGCGCTTAAAAATGTATTATTATAAATTAGAGTAAAATATGAAATATTAAAACAAAAAAAAAGGAAAGAAAAGAATATAATGTACCAATTAATGTAAAATTTCAAAATTAAATAAGTTAGTTATATTATCTATTAAGTGCGCATTATTTATTTTACAAAAAATGTAGCAGTTTCATTAATCGTTGTTTGTGAGTGTGGGTGGCCTTTTCTTTTTATATTAGTAAAGATAACTAGACGTTGTGGTACGTTATTCCTACGTGCATATCATAAATAATGTTTTACGCTTTAAAATATATTACAAATAAGAGTAAAATATATGAAACAATACATTACATTGAAAAAAAAGAAAAAAAGAAAGAAAAACTAATTTATCAGTTAATGTAGAATTTAGAAAGTTAAATACATAAGTTATCTTATTAATTGAAGGGCATTTTTGGCTTCACAAAAAATTGGTGTGATTGTGCCATTAACTACTTTTTTACGAGTATGGAAGGCCTTTCTTTTATATCATTATTAGCCGCCATGGCATATCGTTCCTGCGTACATATCGTAAATAATCATTCGCGCATTAAAATATATTATAAATAACTATAAAATATATAAACCAACACATCATATTAAATAAAGGAGATCTTTGGTATCATAAAATATTGATGTGCCAGTGCCATTAACTATTGTTTGTGTGTAAAAATGACATTTTCTTTTTGTATTAGTATAAATAAATATAGATAAAGCCCATCTGCCAGCAAGGCATTTTCCTCGTTACAAAGTGAAGTTGAGGTTTCAATACATATTATTAGGCAAATATTTTGAGTTCGATATATGGTTGTTGGTTTACTTAGCTTGTAGGCTATTGTTTTTGTTACTTTATTTATTGTGAATTTTTTATTTATTTAATAATGTTGAGTATCATGATATATTGTATGATGTAACTGACTGTTTTCTACCAAAACAAATAAATAAAGCCAATCTCATCAAAATAAAAATGACTTTTTACTATAATTAATTGTCATGGTCAAAAGTAAAACATCGTATGAATATTAATTAATTATGACTAGACAACGACTACCAATTGTTGTTTTTGTAAGCTATACCAAAAAATATAGTAGTCATAGCTAAAAATCATGGCAAATATTCTGACCAACTAAAAGCATATCAAATGTTCACTAACTGTAGTTAAAATTTAAGTTTTCACATTAATTTTATTTGATCACGATGGATAGTATCAATTTATGATGATTTTTAAATTCTTTTTGAGAGGAAAATGCAATATTTCATTCAACAAAAATCAGAGAGAAGAGCAGTTTGAGCATACACTACAAAAAAAAATGCGGCAATTGAGACGGTTTACTAGGACCATTCCAAAGCCCGGTCCAAATAGAAACGGTAAGTGGAACTATTGTGGAATGGTAACCCGTGGCTGACGTCACTTTCGTATTATTCGGAGTTAGAACGTGTAGGAACGTCAAGACCGTTCCTGATTATGTGCCAATCTGTAAACCCAGTACCGTTCCAAAAAGGGAGCGGATATATTTTGGCATTCCATTTGGAACGCATACGTGAAAATTGGAACGGTTATTTGACCTGAGAAAATAACCGTTCCTACCCGTGTTCCACAACCTGGGATGAATTGAAACGCATGGTAGACCGTTCCAACATGTAGTGCTAAATGAGACCTTTTTACGCCTTGTGCGAACAATGTAATGAAATAACCGTTCCAAATTGTGGGTCTTGTGAAAATGAAGTTTAGTTCCATCTACCGTTCCAACATGTGTTACTATTATGAACGGGCCATTTCGTAATAGATTATGTATTTCGATTACTGTTCCAAATATGTTCCAACGGTAATATTATAACGGTTACTTTAGTGTTCATGTGTTCGTTCCAAAGATCGTTCCTAATAATGAAGCAACGGCTATATTTCGACGACTAGTTTAGTGTTCCAAATAATATTCCAATGCCCATTCCAATATTTTTCTATACATATGTCCCTTTCGTTTTATTTGTTTTTGTTACTCTCTCTCTCCAATTCATTTCTTCTAACTCCCTCTCTTGATTCTTTATACGTAAAAGCGAAAATATCAACAATCTCCGCTAAATTTGCATTGATCTTTAAAGGTGTTTTGTTAAGGTAACAAGTTGAAATTCTTTAATGGTTAATTATATATACATATATATAATTTGTTCTGATCATTTAATTTCTATTGTGAATTGTTTCTGTACGTAGGACTAATCATGTTAAAACAATTAAGGAGATGGATGTATGGTCAAGACTTGCTGGGTGTAACGGCGGAGTTTGAGGATGGTGTTACAGCATTTCTAGAATGGGCCCAGTCTCAGCGTGCATATATAGACGGAGAGAAGATTAAGTGTCCCTACCGAAAGTGCAAAAATGAACAGTTCAAAACACCGAATGAGGTAAATTTCTACTTGTGTATGAAAGAGTTTATGTCGGAGTATTATAATTGGACTTCGCATGGTGAGGAGAGGGTGAAGGAATACTTTGATGCATTGACCGCGCCCTCTGTGCAGCAGCAGCAAACGCCACCCGATCAGGAGGAGGGTAGTTCGCATTGGGATGATGCGGCTCAGATGGATTGGGCGCAAAGGATGGTATTCGATGCCATCAGGCTGTCTTTCTGATCTTCTTATAACCAGGAGGGACTGGTTGATGATGGTACTCGGTATTGTCCTTCTAATGTGGTATCTAGTTCATATTATGGTGAGAGACCTATAATTATTTGTCTAGGTTGTCAGATCATTTTTTTTATGTAATTCATGCTGCCGACCAACCGTTGTGGAACGGTTGTACTCAATCTCAATTGGCGTCAGTTGCTACTTTGGTGAATATCAAGGCTGAAGGGGGTTTTTTCGAGCATACACATGATCGCTTGTGCTAGTGGGCTGATCATATAATGCCCCGCGATCACACTTTTCCCCTCGATTATTATAGTACGAAGAAATTGATAAGAGAATTGGGTTTACCAGTTCAGAAGATTGATGCATGCAAAAACTGCTGCATGTTGTACTGGAAGGACGATATTGATCTGGAATATTACAAGTTTTGTGAAGACGCTAGGTACAAGCCCACCCGGGACAGAAATCCTAGACGCAAGAAGTCCCGTATGCCATTCTTAGGTATTTGTCGCTTACCCCTCAACTGCAGAGGTTGTATGTATCGAAGGCCACTGCAGACATATGACATGGCATGCTAGCCCTCAGATGGAAGAGGGATCCATGTGTCATCAGTCCGATGCAGAGGCTTAGAAGCATTTGACCGGACGTATCCTGATTATGCACCTGAGCCCCGTAATGTTAGAGTAGGGATGTGCACGGATGGGTTTGCACATCACGGCCAGTATGGTAAAACTTACTCATGTTGGCTCGTGATACTTACACCGTACAATCTCCCATCGGGAATGTACACGAAGTCTGAGTATATGTTCCTAACGATGGTGATACCTGGCCCATCGAATCCCAAACGTCTTATCGATGTCTACCTGGAGTCGTTGGTCGAGGAGTTGCAGAATTTATGGCATGTGGGTGTACGTACACACAACACTGGGACAAACCAGGCATTCATGATGCGGGCTGCATTGATATGGGCAGTGAACGACCTTCCCGTCTATGGGATGACATCTGGATGGAGTACCGCCGATGTTATGGGGTGTCAAATTTGTATTGAGGACACACGGGCATTCCATTTACAGCACGGTTGGAAGGCATGCTATTTTGACTGCCACAGGAAGTTCCTCCCATCGGACCATCCTTATCGTAGGAACAAGAAAACCTTCACTAAAAATCGAATGGAGAGGAAGGTTGCACGTCTGAGGCTGACTGGAGAACAGATCCGAACCCGTGTTAATGCGTTTAGTGTTGCAGTTGAACAACCTTTGAGTGAACCGGAAGGCTACAGTGTCGACCATAAGTGGACGAAGAAAAGCATCTTTTGGGAGCTTGAATACTGGGGGCGCATTTAATACGACACAATCTTGATGTCATGCACATTGAGAAGAATGTGTTCGACAATATATTCAATACTATGATGGACATAAAGGGCAAAACGAAGGACAATCTAAATGCACGGAAGGATCTAAAGATCATATGTAATCGGCCGGAGCTTGAGGTGGATGAAAGGAGACCGAACGTGATGCCCAAAGTTGTATATACATTGACAAAGGATCAAAAAAAGAGGATATATGAGTGGATTTGTTGTCTTAGGTTTCCTAATGGGTATGCATCTAACTTGTCCCGCTGCATCGACATGAAGGGGCTAAGGATGCACGGCATGAAGAGCCATAATTGTCATGTATTCATGCAGAAATTGATTTCGGTTGCCTTCCGTGAAATGCTTCCTGAGCACATGTGGGGGGGGGGCCTTGACAAAAGTGAGCCTTCTATTCCAGATTCTATGCTTAACCACACTAGATGTGAACAAGGTAAAAGAATTGGAAGACAGTGTAGCCGTCAGCCTGTGTAACCTCGAGAAAATATTTCCTCCTTCCTTTTTCGACTCAATGGAGCACCTAATTGTTCACCTTCCATATGAGGTGCGCGTTGGTGGCCCGTGCAATACAGGTGGATGTACCCATTTGAGAGGTAATTAACTACACTAGAAAATTTACTGTTAAATATATATATATATTATTTTTCTGTCATTCGCATTTTAATAAATACTCGTATTAATAGATTCCTATGCGATTTGAAGAAGAAGGTGAAAAATAAAGCACACGTCGAGGCGTCAATTGTAGAGGGATATATTATCTAAGAAATCGCCTTTTCTCTTCTCACTACTTTAAACCGGCACATTCTCTGCAAGCGAAGCAGACCCGATCGAAACGATGATCTCACGAGCAACGATGATCGAATAGTACGGTCCATTTTCAATCACACGGGCCGAGCAAATGGAGCCTCAAAGAAGATATGGCTGGGTGGTGAGGAACTTCATATTATCGAGACGTACGTGTTGTGTAATTATGAAGTAGTTTCGCCATTCTACGAGTAAGTTTTTGATACAAACATAGCTCTCCCTTCAATCACTTCAGTTTGAACATGTATATTTATTATTAAGATCTTAACATTATTGTATATATCATTTCGTATCTATTAGGATAAGTTGTTAGGTTGATTTGTAGTTATCTCTAAAATTCCCATCCTATATATATTGAGGTTGGGACGTTCAATAATACACACAATATTTCTTCCTTTCTACATGGTATCATAGCAGGTTTCCTAGCAAAAAAGAAAAGAGAGAGAGAGAGAGAGCCACACACGAGAGACCCTTATCGCTTACAACCCCTTTCCCGGAACCGTAACGCCGTTGTCACCACCCGCGCTCGGAACCCTAGCGCTGTCGTCGATGCTCCCACTCAGAACCCTAGCGCCATCGTGGCTCGGAGCCCTAGTATCGGCGCTTCCCATTGTTCTACGCGGTCTGAACTTTTGTTGTGCGCCGGATCCCTTGCTATGCGCCTGAACCATCGCCGCCTACCTATACCACTGGCGCCGCCCACATTGGACCGCCCTTCGTCCGGCGACTGATCGGCTCTTCTCTAACCGGTCTCCTCTTGATGTGCTAAGACCCCTCTACTGTTGTTTTTCTGCCTTCTGTCTGTTTGGCTGCTCTATTTGTTTTGTTTTGCAATATGGCATCTGCTGACTCTAAAACTACTCCTGAAACTACTGTCAAATTGAATGGGACAAATTATACTTTGTAGTCCCGGGCATTTAAACTTGTTCTTGGTTCCCACAACAAGCTGAAACATATTTTGTCCGATCCCCTGGCCTCTCAAAGTTCTGATTATACTACTTGGGTTCAAGCTGATTGTTCTATGAAGATTTGGTTAGTAAATAGTATTGATAATGCTTTTAGTAGAAATGTTATGTTTTTTACTTCTGCCAAAGAAATGTGGGATGCCTTATATGAAATGTATTCGCATACTAAGAATGTCTCTCAGGTCTTTGCCCTGTATGAGAAACTTTTTTCGTTGAAGCAAGATGGTCGTTCTGCCAAGGCACATCTGACCAAATCCTATTACATCACCCTTTAAGTTGTGATACCTCCACTCGAACATCTCAGTGAGAGGAACTTATGGTGGCGAATATTTTGTCTGGTCTTGATACTAGTCTCCGACCCATTTTTGATCAACTGCTAGCCAGCGACACTGTCACCAGCTTGTCTAATGCCCTTTCCCGTGTCCTGAGAGTCACTGTTGGGACCGCTGGCCCTTCCCCTGATGAGTCCACTGACTCTTCTGCTATGGCAGTTCATGGTTGCGGTCGTGGACGAGGACCTAATACTGGATCCCATTATTGTACTTATTGTGGCCGTACCAACCATGTCTCAAAAAAATGTTAGGTTAAATATGGTAAACCCGATTGGGCGAATACAATAACGAGTGATGAACAACCTCCTCCATCCGACTCTGATGTTGTTACTCTCAGCCACACCGAATATGTGAACCTTCTCCAGCCTCTTACAGCCAATGCGGCAGCTTCCGTTGTCTCTTCCTCTCCCAGTCCCTTTGTTGTGTCTCATGGTGAGTCTTGGATGTTAGATTCGGGGGCCACTACACATATTACTGGTATAAAATCTCATTTCTCTTCCGATTCAAATTCTAATACCTCATCTTCTGTGCGTCTCGCCGACGGCTCTTACTCACCTATTTCTGGTACTAGTACAGTTCGTCCAACTACAAATATCACTCTTCATAATGTCCTTTTTGCCCCTAAATTTCCTATTAGTCAGCTCTCTGTTAGTCAACTTACCAAATTACATAATCGCTCTGTGACCTTTTTTCCTTCCCACTGTGTTTTCCAGGATCTGCAGACGAAGAGGATGATTGGTGGCGGTCGTGAGCGTGGTGGTTTATATTATCTGGACTCAACCTCACCTAGGGATCCTCATGCTCTCTCTGTGTCGGTCTCAACCCTTCAATGGCATTGTAGTCTCTGTCATCCCTCTTTACCTACTTTAAAAAAAAAATTACCTTTGTCGTCTTCTATTTATGTCTTAGAATGTGAGTCATGTGAGTTAGGAAAGCATCACCATGCTTCCTTTCCACCTTGGGTCGAAAAATATAGTTCCTTTCCTTTTGCTTCAGTTCATTCTGATGTTTGGGTCCTTGTCGGGTTACGTCTACTGTTGGGTTTCGTTATTTTCTTACATTTGGTGATGATTACTTAAGAATGACCTGGGTCTATTTGCTTGATAGATCTCAAGTCCCTACTGTAATCACTTCTTTTTATCATGAAATGAAAAATCAGTTTCCTGCTAATGTTTGTGTTCTTCGTATTGATAATGCACTAGAATTTATTCAGAAAGACGTTGCTGTTTTTTGTGAGTCTAATGGCATTTTACATCAGACCTTTTGTCCCCATACCTCCCAACAAAATGGTGTAGCTGAAAGAAAACATCGACATATTCTTGATATTGCTCGTACTATTATGGCTCATATGCATGTTGTGAAATCTTATTGGGGGGATGCCGTTCTGAGTGCCTGTTATTTGATTAACCGTATGCCTTCTAGTGTTCTGCATAGGGATATTCCTTCTAAAATCCTCTACCCTACCAGGCCTCTCTTTAGTGTTACTCCTCGAGTGTTTGGTTGTGTGTGTTTTGTCCATATCTCCTCCACAGGGCTAGATAAGCTTTCACCATGGTCTGTCAAGTGCATCTTTCTTCGGTATTCTCGCATACAAAAAGAGTATCGATGTTACGATCCAATCTCTCGGTGGTCTTTCACCTCTGCTGACGTAACATTCTTTGAGTCAACCGCATACTACAACACAAGTTCCTCCTCTACTCACCTCCAGCCCTTCCACTGCCAGTCCCCTCGTCTATTGTTCCTCCAACCTAGGAAGAACCTCAATGCCCTTTATAGGTGTACTCTCATCGTCCACGTACAAACCCCACCACGGTCACCACTCCACCTGATCCCTCTCCCACTGCAGTTCCTGCGTCACCTGGACCACCTACTCTTGAGGATATTCTACCGATTGCTCTACGCAAAGGTAAACGCTCATGTACTGCACACCCTGTCTCTATTTTTCTTTCCTTTACTCGCCTTGGCCCTACATTTCGTACATTTGTTGTGTCCCTTTCATCTGTTAAGATTCCTAGATCATTTCATGAGGCTCTTCAACATCCGGATTGGAAGTTGGCTATAGACGAGGAGATGTCGGCTCTTATTTCTCGGGGTACTTAGGAGCTCGTCCAACCCTCCCCCCCGGGATGTCAATGTAGTTTCTTGTCAATGGGTATTCACTGTGAAATATCAAGCTGATGGCACTGTCGACCGATATAAAGCTCGGTTGGTTGCAAAGGGGTTTATCCAGACTTAGGGATTGATTACTTTGAAACTTTTTCCCTGGTTGCCGGTCTTAATTCTATTCGCGTCATTTTGTCTTTGGCAGTTAACCAGAGTTGGCCAATGTATCAGCTGGATGTCAAAAATGCCTTCTTATACGGTGATTTGCAAGAAACTATTTTTATGGAACAACCTCCCGGATATGTTGCTCAGGGGGAGACACACCTCGTCTGCAAATTGAAGAAGGCAATTTATGGCCTTAAACAAAGTCCTAGAGCTTGGTTCAAAAAAATTCAGTCGAGTTATTAATGGGTTTGGTTTTTCTCAATGCGAGGCAGATCATTCAATTTTTGTACGAAAAAGGCAATCAGGGCACGGTTATTCTTGCAGTGTATGTCGATGATATTCTGATTACTGGAAGTGATGTTGGAAGCGTACAAGACACCAAAGCGTACTTAAAAACACAGTTTGTCACTAAAGATTTGGGACAACCACGGTACTTCTTGGGCATTGAAATTGCTTGTAGCAAGCATGGGATATCTTTGTCCCAAAGGAAGTATGCTTGTAATCTCCTTCAGGAAGCTAGTTTGTTGGGCACCGAGCCTGTGGACACACCTATGGATTTCAACCCTGATTTGTGGAAAGATGACAGTGACTATTTGGAAGATAAGACCAAGTATAGACGACTTGTGGGAAAGTTGATCTACTTAACTATGACTAGACCTAAAATCTCCTTTGCTGTTAGTTTGGTTAGTCAGTTTATGGATAAGCCACGACTTATTCATTGGGAAGTGACTCTCAGGATTTTGAAGTATATAAAAGGTGCTCCTAGTAAAGGCTTGTCGTTAGAACGACATGGACATGTCAAGAAGCAAACTACAGTATCTAGGGCCATGGCTCACACGACCAGTGAAATTTTATGGTTCAAAAATTTATTAGAGAGTTGGGGTTCACGAATAAGTACTCTGTGCCTATGTATTGTGACAATCAAGCAGCCATCTACATTGCAAGTAATCCGGTTTTTCACGAGAGGACAAATCACATTGAATTCGATTGTCACTTCGTTTGTGAGGTGGTTATAAGTAAAAAAAATTTCACTCCATACACTCCTTCTTCAGAGCAGAGAGTAGATCTTTTTACTAAAGCTCTTAGCAAAGCAGTTCAAAACCTTGTGTGACAAGTTGGGCATGATTGATATCTATGCTCCAACTTGAGGGGGAGTGTTAAGATCTTAACATTATTTGTATATATCCTTTCCTATCTATTAGGATAAGTAGTTAGGTTGATTAGTAGTTATCTCTAAAATTCCCATCCTATATATATTGAGGTTGGGACGTTCAATAATATACACAATATTTCTTCCTTTCTACATTTATAATTATCATTGTGTTCTTAAATGAACTGTACCAGTTATACCATTCGGAGGATCCATTAATTGATCAACTAGTGGCAACTCAATTCAAGGATTGGTTCAAGCGTCGTGTAAGTGTTACTTTCTTATAAATTACGACTCTCTGCTCAATTTCTTATAAATTATTTCAATTGCTATATGATGAATTGCAGGTGAAACCCAAATTGAATCACACAGACGACGAATTGTTGAAGTTGCATTATGGGGGCCCTAGAGCAAAAGTGACGACGAACCTGTCTTACTTCGTGAATAGCTTCAATTTCCACACTGAACGTCACAATGTCGGGAAGTCAACAATGAATTGTGGTGTTTGTGTCAAAAGCTCATCATATACAGACACGGATTCTGACTTCTATGGAATACTGGAAGAGATAATTCAGTTAGATTACCCACTTATTCCAGACATACATTGTACTATTCAATTGCCATTGGGTCGATCCGATTATAGGCATGAAGATACACCCTCGTTATCACATTGTTGATGTCAATTTCAAAAATCTCTACCAAAAGAATGAACCATTCATACTAGTGCAACAAGCAATACAAATGTACTACACGGATTACCCGAGCATGAAGAGAGACAAAGTCGATTGAAAAGTTGTTTGCAAAATCAAGGCTCGAAGAGTAATCGATGACTCGCGATGGACCGAGGTCGCCTATCAGATGGATGAAGTTGTACCTACTCCAGATGTTGGTACAGACAACCTAACATATGAACTTCATGACCCAGCGGGGATACAGTTGGTCGTTGATATGTCCACGTCACAACATGGTGCAGGTACATCGCACTCGTCAAATGGTGAATCCAATGATCAAGATGACGAAGATAGCTTTGACGAGGCTGAGACCGAGAAGAGACTTATTGATAATTCAGTGCGTAGTTACCTTTTAAACATTGTATTAATTATAAATTTTTTTATACAAGAATATCACTTTTGAACCGGTGTAGGAATTTTTTTTATATACCTTACTTTAAATATTGTATTAATTTTTTTTAAATTTAAAAATTAGAACGGTCATTATAGACGGTTCCTAGTACAGGTACAATTTTTTCAAGTAGGCACCAAATAAAAAAAATGTGAAAAAATTGAAACTAGGAACCGTCAAAATATTCCCATGACCGTTCCTATTACATGTACAATTTTTCAATTAGGCGCCCACTGAAAAATAGGCTCCAAAATTGAATTAGGAACGGTCAGAATAATTGAGTGACCATTCCAGATGTAGGTCCATTTTTTTTGTTTTGGCACCCAATGGAAAAATGGTGGAAAAATCAAATTTTGGAGCGGTCGTTTTATATCCAACCGTTCCTAGTATAAAGTGGCTGAGACCGTTCCTATATATAACCACTAACCGTTTCTATGTTATTACTATAATAAACCGTTCCTAATTCAATTGTAACCCTTCCAAATTGTGTTATTATATTGTGTATTTTACCTAATTCTGACGATATCTCGACATCCGTGCGCCGGATCGACACCATTTTTAAACAGATACAAGATTATGAATAAGATTTCATATCTACCAGTCTCATTTTCAATCAGATGGCCAGATTGAAGGATGCAATGGTTCTTATGATGATGAATATTGACCCGGAACGATATCTCGATATCCGCACACCAAAATTTTTCAAAACTACATATAATGTATTCTTTCGTGTGCTACATCATATCCAACGGTCTGATTAGGCGCAGTACAATAATACAAGATGCTAGTTACATCTGTGAAATACTAACAAACTTAAATATACAAATATACTTCATATTGTGAGCATGTGTCTAAACATTGAAAAATATTTTATGTCTTTCAATTTAAACGACACATTGTATACCTTTCTTTGCTCGTACACGTGATCGGAATGTATTTTTTTTAATTTTTATTTATTTTCTAGGTAAATAAAATTTTATTTGGAATACAAATAGGAACGGTCGGTCAATATTATAGGAACGGTTAATGCAAACAGTTCTTCAAAACGATGTCGTTTCGCCTAGTAGGAACGGTACTGGGAACGATTAATCTATTAAATGACCGTTCCCGAGTTCCCATATCTGTAGAAGATATTAAAACGACATCGTATTGAACCCAAAACAATATCGTATGAAACCCAAAACGATGATGTTTTTTACTATTGGACCAGTTATTGGAACGGGCCTATAGAATTATGACCGTTCCAAAAATTTAATATAAATTGGATCCTTGGCTGATTTTTTTCTCCATTTTCACCTCCCTCTCTTCCTACTCTCTCACTGTCTCACACTCTCTAACTCTCTCTGTCTCTCGCTCTCTCCAACCACCTTTACGCGCCGCCAGCTTCGCCACCACTGCTACCGCCTGCCGCGTCCATAACCGCGTCTGCTCTCTCTCTCTCTCTCTCTCTCTCTCTCTCTCTCTCTCTCTGCCCCCCCCCCCCCCCATCCGCCTTATTTTTGCCATTTTCATTCTTGCATGTTAGGGTATTTTCTGTAATAGTGTGTAGTGTTAGGGCTTTTATGTAATTGTTTGTATTTCCTGGGATTTTTCTGTAATTTAAGGATTGTAATTGTAATTTCTCTAATTGTAATTTTGTGAATTTTCTGTAATTTGTGGAAATGTAGGGACTTAGATGTAATATGTAATTTTGATTGAATTTTTGGGAATTTTCTTACTATTCTCTATTATTTTTGTGAAATTTTCTACAAATTTTTATGTATTTTCTATAATTTCTGTGATATTTTATGTTAAATTCAGAATTTGATGTCAATAATTAGAATAATATAGGATGTTTTCAATAATTAGAAATTTAAGATAATTATTACAACTAAACATAATTTTGTGTAAAATTCTATTTTTTTTAACAAAATTTTTAGTTAATTTTAAAAATATTTTCACAATTTTTAAAATATTTTTTGTTATTTTTAAAATTATTTCCTAATATATTTTAAAAAATCTGTTACAATATTTTTAAAATTTTGTTATTTTTAAAAAACAATTCGGTTGTTTTTAAATTCTTTTTTGTTATTGATAAAAAAAAAATTATGTTATGTGCTTATTATTATAAGTCTTTTATGCAATTTTTAAGTTTTTTTGAAAATTTTCTGTAATTTTCTGAATTAAAAAACCTATAAATCAAGTAATTTATTCTGAAAAAAAACTGTAAATTTTGTAATTTTTAAAAAATTTCTTCCATTTCTATGAAGTTTTTGAAAATTTTCTGTAATTTTCTGGAAAAAAAAAAAACCCTGTAAATTCTGAAATTACATATAATATTTTTCTAAGGATATAGAAAATATATGTTCTAATTATTACAATATAATCATATTTTCGCAAAAAATTTGGGATTTAGTGTAAGGATATAGAAAAATAGAAGGATTTAGTGTAATTTAGGATTTAGTATCCATTTATTAGATTAATTTTGGGACTTAGCATACAATTTTAGGATTTAGTTTATATAATTATTTTAAAAAATTAGAAAAGTATCATTTCAAAATAAATTCATACTTACATTTTTTTTTAAATTCATACCACTAATGTTTTGAAAAAACATTGTAGACGATGTCTGGTCAGGATTTTCCTCCTTGATGAGGTGGACGTACTCGCGGCCACGGCCGTGGCCCAACGGTTCGACCCCTGGCGGGTGTTGCTTCCCAGGTTGAGGAAGCAGCATTCTGACCATCCCCACCACCACCACCGGCAGAGCAATCAACTGTCGCACCGGTGCCATATTAGGAGTCCGGTTCGTCTACTCCTGCACGTGTCCCAGAAGATGCCGGACCATCTACTCCCGCACCGGCGGGAGATCCGGCCCGTCCATGGGTTGCACCACCCCCACCTGCACCATCAGTCCCCCACCATCCGCGCGCCAGTATATCACCCTCGCCAACGCCAGGTATAATTTGTTTTAAATATTTTTGTTATTTAAATTATTATTTTTCTGTTACACTAATAATTATGTAATTTTAGGGCTGAGCGCAAGATACACGAGCGCATATACGCGGTGATGCGAGGATATTATCCCCACCCTTGGGGCTGTTTGCGCTAGGTGCCGCCAGAGCACCAATATTTTCTGGTTCGAGAGCTTGAAGGTAACGTACTTTAATTTCAATTGAATGGTATAAATTAATTTTTTTATTAAATTTTATAATAATTTCTTTTTTTTGTTTTTTTTTTTGCAGATGACGTACTGGTGGTACTATGACGATGAGTCCATGTTCCGCGTCTTCCACATGTTTTCGGGGAAGTTCCTCGACAAGAAGTTCGTTCTCGCCAGACAGTCTCTGGTGAAGCCTCTTTGGATGGCGAACGAAGTCTGGCGGCAACTCCTGCTGTACTGGGACAACGACGAGTTCAAGGAGGAGTGCGCCAAGAACAAGGCCAACGTCCGCCAATCCAGCAGCATTCTCTAATATCTACCGTGGAGATTCTACCTCCGTCGGTATGCACAAGAGGAAGATGGTAAGAAATTTAATTTTTTTTTAAAGTACTCATCATTATTAAATTAAAATTTTCTTATAAATGTTCCTTTTTTTACAGAAGACATAGCTCGGTCGGCCAGTCAAGCAGATGAAGTTATTCACCAGATGCTACAAGAGAACGCCGACAACGGCTGGAGCGGCCCGAGGGCAGCAGAGGTGGTGGTAAGCATTATATTACATTTTTAAATTTATTTCCTTTTAATGTTTGGAAATAATAATAATAATAATAATAATAATAATAATAATAATAATAATAATAATAATAATTATAATAATTTACTATGTTTTGCAGGAGACGTTCCAAAAGTTACTGGTGGATCACTAGTCTCAGGCCACGGCCGATCCTGGGGATTGTCCGGCCGAATCGGAGGGTTCTGTGGTGCAGACCGAGCAAGATTTGTGGCTGGCTGCAGTTGGGGGCAAGAACAAGGGCCTGGTATTCGGTCTTGGTTTTGAGACCCACGGCCTTAGCCTGACCTTTACCTCGCCATCACCACCGCCATCGAACTTGGAGGATCGCATGGTCCGGTTGGAGGAGATGATGGTCGACATGATGGGCATGATGAAGACTCTGCAGACCAACAACCCGCTATCGGCCCGTCACAGTCTCCAACAAACCCCCATGTTCCAGATAATGACGACATGAACCAGGACGAGGGTGATGAGGTGTAGATTTAGGATTTTTTTTATAAAATTGTAATTAAATTGGATAATATTTCACTATTGTATTTACTACGACGGTCATTAAAGTAATACATATATACTACTATATAATTTAGAAGATATAAAAATATTATTGAATTTATAAATTTCCGTACATAGCACAGATCATGCTAGTTTACAATGTAAAATAAAAAAAAAAATTACAGTATCTATTGTCCTATGTTAAAGAAATGGAAGGAGTGTAAGTGAGCAGCCAGACCTACCCCAAATTCCCTTTTTTGAGTTGACAAATGATGGAAAATTGTCCTAACTTGTGCAACTAGAAGCCCATGAATAATGCATTTTAGTCCCACTCAGAGCATATCACTAATACAGCTGATCTACACATTATAAAGGGACATTTGATGTGGATTGTGGACACTCACCATTTTAATGACTTAAGAACAACCAAAAATTAGGAACGAGTGCCACATAATCCTCTTCTTTTCCTTTTTACCCACCATACATATATATATATATATATATATTATGAGTCCATCCAAAAATTGAACATTATTATTTTATTTTATTTTTGAAAAAGATAAATTGCATTAATAAAAGAAATAATGTACAACATAGGCCTATTGCACAGGAAATATTAGTTCCACGCCATCTTCCAAATTCTATATAACACATGTGACTGCAAATTAAGTTGCACATCATCGCTAAGAATGCAAAAACGAGTTTGTTCTAGTACAAGTCTAGCCAACGCGACAGGTGTAGCTGTAATTTGCTAAAACCTCCGCTGCTTGCGCTCCATCTAAACATGGTAGATGAAGATGCAAGACCAGCCCTATAAGCAGCATTAACCAAGTGCCTGCCCCTCCATCTCCGGCTGGCCCACATCACCCCTTGCTGCCATGAAGAACCCAACCAAACGAGCCCTAATTCCCTTCGTAGGATCTGCAAACATTAATTAATAAAGGGGCAATGATAGAAGATATGATGACCACGAATTTCAATATCCCCAGTATCACACAGCACACAAGTAACCGCTTGAATCTGCAACCATGGTTTGTCAGTCGTAGACAGTCTCTGGAGCACGATTAACCGTAGAATGAAGTGGTTTCTAGCAATTTTAAACGGTTCATGAAAGATCCCTGCCCATAATACATTATCTCCTGGAGGCTGGAACAACTGATAGGCCTCCTTAGTGCTAAATTGGCCTGATGATGAGTCTATCCATATGATTATGTTACTAGCCCATTTCCTAGTTGATATTAAATTTACTTTTTAACTATACTAAGACTAATAAGAGGGATTTTTTTTAAAAAAAAAACGGAAATTTAGTCTTTCTTCATCAAACAACAAATAATTATGCTGGTGGTTTATGTCCCAAAGCTGGAAACCAGAGTAGTCATACCCTTTCTTCGCCAAGAGATTTGCACACTCATTTCCTTCCCTCTTGATGTTTTCGGATCTTATTAGAGTCCGCAAGATGTCCTTATGTACTTGGTATATTTTATTAATAAATAAATAAATAAGTGTTGAGAAAAAAAAGAGTAATGAAATTCCCTAAAAAAAAAATAGACAATGCAATCCTCTAATGCGGGAAGTAGCAAATTTTACTTTTAAAAATTGGGTAAATTATATTAATACCTGAAGGGAGGTCTAAATATACAAATATTTATTGTCTTTTATAAAATTATAATACACTTCTTGAGGTTTTACTTGTAATTTTACACACACTCTTATTCAATGACAAAAGTTTACACAAACACCCCATAACATATGTTACACTAACATCCCTTAAGGAGTATTAATGTAATTTACTCATAAAAGTTTAGGGGTTGTCATTTTCTTTAGGGGATTTGTGCCATTAGTGTGTGTATATATATATATATAAATGCAATTTAAGTCCACTAACATTTAAGGGTGGTGGTAGTTTTAATCCAGGTCAATTCGAAATTTACAACAAAGAACTATAATTTATAAAAAATGGGCAATTTTATCCAAAAAAATCAAAATTTGACTGGAAAGTTTAAAAATGCCCACTTTCTAGATGTCACATACAAGCCATGTGACATTCCGGCCAAATTAGAGTTTTTTGGATTATTAATTATCAATTTTCATAAATTACAGTCTTTTATTACAAATCTTAAATTAGCCTAGACTGAAACTAGGCTTATTTATTTATTTAATATTAAGAAAATAAAAAATAACAAAAATAAAAATATTATAATATATATAACACAATTGGTAAAAGTCGAACTCAGAGAGTTCGACTTTTACCTAAATTTATTTATTTTTTTTTAATTGTTGAAGTCGAACTCTCAAAGTTCGACTTCTACTTTCCTTTTTTTTTTAAATTATTATTATTATTATTATTATTATTATTATTATTATTATTATTATTATTATTATTCCTACGCATATAAATGTAAAAAAAAAATAATTACATCAAAAAAATTATATTTAAATTAAAAAATATAATTTTAAAAATTAATTATAATAATTACAATTCTTAAAAATGACCGCCCGTCCCACAAGTGCGTCGGTGCCGTTGGCGCCGAGGTCTTCTTATTTCTTCACCCATATTTTGTATCGGTTCATCTTCAACATTATCATCATTATCTGCATTCATATGCAACCGACTTGATGATGTTGCAGAACTAGACTCTCCATAATCACGATATGCACCAAATGCTGGAAATGGAATTGGTGAGATGTTATATTCTGGTGCATATATTTGACTCGTGCCAAGCCCAAGGTCAAGATCAACCTGTCCATAATAAGGTTGTTGGCTTGGCATGTATGAAGTTGAATCAAACCAATCACTTTGTTAGGGCGGTTGAGGCACGTAGCAATCTTCATATACATTTAGAGGTGTATGCACTGTGGATGGACCAGCTATATCTGCCCCAATAGTATCATCACCTCTAAGTGAACTTGTAGACATTCTACTACTGCTAACCCTTTGTCTGTAGGACGTAGACGGAGCATTATCATGTAGTGCTGCTTGTTGTTCGGGTTGATTATCCCTCGGAAAATGAGAAAGCATTTCACGAAGTTCAGTCATTCCGATAATAAACCGCTGATGCATTTGCAAAGACTCTTCGAAATTGGTTGGTGGAGATTGAACACTTAGATGAAGGGTCTCTGCATATTGCTCCTGCACCAATTTTAAAATAATGAATTTAAATCTAAGAGAAAAATGGGTGTAACATGAATCAAGTTTTATTGCACAACATACCACATGTTGTATTGTTGGTGCATGTCCAGGTTGATAGTCACTCTCCACACGTCTATCAGTAGATGATGAGACGAATCGACGCGTTATTCTACCGTACCAATTCCAATATCCATTTTCTGTATCTCTTCCGTTGGAAATGGGTGGTCGGCGCACAATCTCCCAGTCTGTGCCCCCACGTGCTCTACGGGAAATGTTATGGAGGTTGAATTCCCGACTGTCTGTACCCTGTGGAATGTCTTGCCTCATTCCGAATTGACGAAGTACCCGTTCGGGATGATACATTTCCACAATGGCATAAAATATTAGGGGACATATTGATGTCCACAACTGGGGGTTGAACTCATCTGAGTAGGCTAGAATGTTCTCCAAATTCATGTCGTACGGCTGCCAAAGAAACTGAAATAAAAGCAAATATGTTAAATTAGTGGGTAATTAATATTTATAAATAAATATGCATAAGGATGAGTCTTGTTTACCTGATCAGCCGTCATGCTATCTAGCATATCTCTAAATACCCGGACAGTCCACCGTACAGTGCGGGTGAAGTTGTGTTTTTTGTTCCACGTTGCACCGTACGGTGGTATTGGAAGGAGCAAATTATTATAAGTTTGTATTGGCCCCATCGTTACACGTTCATCACCAAGACCGGGTGTTATTGGTGTGATACGCGACCAAGCCCAAATCTGTAAATTAATAAGCTTGTGTCAAAAATAAACTATTGCAATAAGTTAGTTAATGAGAAATATAAATATTTAATTTTACCTGCAGTAACTGCAACGGGCCACCAATTTGGGTTTTGCCTTTGGTGTTGGCATTACACAATTCACGGTACAAGAATGCGAGCACAGCACTGCCCCAACTATAGTTTCGGACGGCGTCGATATCCTCTAATTTCTGGACATATAGTAATGATACCAGATGCCCAGATGAATCAGGGAACATCACCCCACCGAAAAGCATTAATGTCATACAACGTGCATATTGTACAATATTAGGGAATGGTGTGTTATCATCAATTCTGATCGGTGTAATGTGACGCAAAATTGCGTTTATAGACACACGCGAACCCCTAAGTTCCCCATCGTCGGGCGTGAAACCCAAATAAAGAGCACAATATTCTTGCCATTCTGTCCAAGATCTCTCCCGATCCACGCTGGTCACGGCAAGTCCGTCTATTGGGAGTCCCCATATTATTTGGACGTCTTGTAGGGTCAGTGTCGCTTCCCCTACAGTCAAGTGAAACGTGTGTGTTTCGAGGCGCCACCTCTCAACTAGTGCTGTGATGAGATGCGCATCGTACACAATCCTGCCGCATCGGTACACACCATAAAACCCCATTTGGTGTAGTACTGCCAACACCCTATGATGTGGGGCATGCTCTTGAAAGTGTGTCCAAAATGCACCATCCGCACGTCGTGCCTTCAAGGGTTCATCTAAATCACCGTCAAGCACATCATCAGACCTGTGTTGTCGTTGTGATGACAACACGGTTGGGTCGCGTGGACCATACACTTGTCTTCTGTCCATATTTTAAAACAACTTACGTTTTTGTGTAGAGTGGAAAGTTTGAAGTGTAAATAGAAAAGTTTGAAGAATTCTGAAATGCACCATACACTTATTATATAGACACAAACCCGTTAATTTTTTGAATTCAAATATATATATTATTTTACATTTATTGAAGAGGGTCACGGGTTATAAAACCCGTGACCCTCTCTTCAGCACGCTATGCTGCAGCATTACTGCTAAAGCAGCCCCTGACTTATTTATTTTTTTTATTTTAAATAATTAAATAATAATTTTTTAAATTTTAACAACAATAATTTCAATTTACACAATAATAATTTGAAGTTAAATCACAATAATTTCAAATTAACAATAATAACGTTGAACTTAAACAACAATAATAGAACCAATGCATTGCTAATATGTTATTTTGTTGATGAGCTTGAAGGACCGTACCCTCCATCCTCTAATGGTGGTCTTGGAGGGATAAGTGTCCTTGGGTCTATGCTCATGTATTCTTTGGATTCAAATAGCGCCCATAATGCATTCCAGTGCCTTTCTGATGCGTTGACATAACACTTCACATAACGGTCTTGGGGTGATTTTTTTGGGAGTGCTTCAAATTACGACGTATATGACTCAACACCTGACGTGGTTGCTGTTACACAAGGCCTGGAAAACATTGGAATTCAACCCCGGGCAACCCATTCACGGAGCAACGACGAGCCAGTGTTCGAAGAAGACCCTGAAGAGGATCATGAAGAAGATCCTCAAGCTGATAGTTTGGCCGATTTTTCAGATCATATGTCTGAACCAGATGAAGCTGCATTTCCAATACCACCCGAGGATCCTGAGAACGAGGCTGACATAAATGACATGGCTGAAACATTTGCATCCCACTCTCAAGGTATGTCACCAACCAATGAACCGTCTATGCCAAATAACACTAACGAGGAAATGTTTTACCGTTCCATACCATTTTTTGATCGTACATTCCCGGAGATACCTGCTGACTCCATTGATGTTCCGTCAAAGTATGCAAAATTTTATGATGCTAATGAAGGGAGACTTGATGTGGGAATGATTTTCAAAAATAAAGATCATTTAATAGGAGCGGTGAAAGATCACTCGATACGACATGCACGACGTGAGTATGTGGTACTTGAGAGTACCACAAAAAAATGGAAGGTCGTCTGTAAACATAGCACCCCAGATACGTATCAATAATGTATAATCGTCTATCACAATTTTATTAGAAAGTGTATTCATCTTCTTCTTTTTTTCCACGTTCCAGATGTATGGTGTAGATGGGAGCTACGTGGAATAATAAAACCGAGAAAGGGCCGTTGGGAAATAACAAAATATAAGGGGGACCACACATGTGTTATTAACGATATGTCCCTCGAACACAGCAATTTAGACAGAAGGTACATTGCTTCTTTATTATTAGGGCAGGTAAAATGCGACCCCTCATATGGAATCAAGCATGTCATACAAACTGTGAAGGACCACACAGGGTTCGACATAACATACCAAAAGGCATGGTACAGTTTGAAGATGGCCCGTGAAACCGTTTATGGCACATGGGAGAGTTCAGTTCGAAAGCTACCAAACTTCATGGGAGCTCTCCAAAAGTATAATGAAGGGACGATTGTTGAATGGGAACATAAATACTTTCAGCGGTCAAGCAATGCATACGTGATAAAATACGTCTTCTGGGCATTCAAACCGTGTATCGATGGGTTCCAATACTGCCGCAATGTCATCAGTGTCGATGGAACACATTTATACACGAAGTACAAGCACAAAATGTTGATTGCAGCTGTCATGGATGGGAATCAACAGGTACTTCCTCTTGCATTTGCTATTGTCGATGAAGAATCCGAAGCATCTTGGACTTGGTTTCTTCAAATGTTGAGCAAACATATTATAAGAGGACGGTCTGGGATGTGTCTTATTTCTGACCGTAATGCGGGTCTCATCAGAGCAGTGAAAAAAATTCCAGATTTTGTGCCACCACAGGGAGTGCATAGATATTGCTTGCGGCACGTATGTTCTAATTTCAACAATCGTCACAAGAATGTCGAACTAAAGGACCTTTGTTGGAGAGCTGGTTCTGAATATCAAATCAGCAAGTTCAATCGAACAATGAACGAGATAAAGGCTCACAAATTAGAAGCGTTTGTGTACTTAGAGAATATTGAGAAGGAAAAATGGACAGCTTCTCACGATGGCGGATGGCGGTGCGGAATTCTCACAACCAACATGTCAGAGTGCATCAATGGAGTTCTGAAAGGGGCTCGTCGATTGCCTGTGACTGCAATAGTGGAAATAACATTTGCTCGTTCAGTCCACTATTTTCGTGAGAGGATGGCCAAAAGTGGTGTCATGTTAAGCAACAACCAACTATGGACGGACTTTGCAAACAAATTGTTCCAACGTTGGTTCGAAAAAAGTGTTGAACATGCTGTGACGAGATACAACCAGCACCAACAGTCTGCCTCCGTTGTGACAAAACGTCAGACTGGACATGAATTCAACACTCACGTCGTCAAAATTGCCACACGAGAATGTTCATGTGGCAAATGGAGTCAATTCGGCATCCCGTGCTCGCATGCTCAAAAGGTATGCGCTGCATATAGAATTAGTGCCCCATCAATGGTGAAGGACTATTATGATATAATGGCTTACAGGAGAACATATTCTAAGTCTTTTCATCCTTTGATGGCGGAAGATTATTGGGATGTTCCACAATTTGAGTTGGTCCATGACACTACTTTACGTGGCATCATTCATCATGGTAGAATCCAAACCACACGTATTCCTAACGAGATAGATTGGCCACAAACGCGAGATAGACAACAATACCAACAAAGGGAGGGCCATTCAAGACAAACTGATGCGTCGGTGAGGGGTCGTAGAAGACAACAATAATTTTAAGAATTGTAATTATTATAAATGATTTTTAAAACTTTATTCTTTGATTTAAATATAATTTTTTTAATGTAATTATATTTTTTGTGTTAATAAATATTTTTTGTGGTATATTTATTTTAACTTATATGCAGATTAAATAATAATAATAATAATAATAATAAATTAAAAAAATTGAATATACTCAAAAATAATAATAATAATAATAATAATTTTAAAAAAAAAAGGAAAGTAGAAGTCGAACTTTGAGAGTTCGACTTGAAGTCGATCTCCGAGAGTTCGACTTCAGCAATTAAAAAAAAAATTTAGGTAAAAGTCGAACTCTCTGAGTTCGACTTTTACCAATTATGTTATATATATTATAATATTTTTATTTTTGTTATTTTTTATTTTTTTAATATTAAATAAATAAATAAGCCCTGAAACTACCACTACCCACTAAAATTACATAATTTTTTTATACTTATATATATATATATCATGGAAGATGTAGCATCCCCCAATTATTTGTATGGACTAGCAAATTATGTGATGGATAATTCATCCATGAGAATATGTTAAATCACATGGATAAATAGACTAGTGCACTATGTGACTGGTTCCAGAATATAATCAGCTTTAGGTTCATGATTTTGCTAGATTTGTGTACTGCTTTTTGTACTCTTTAGTGGGTGTTTGCCCACTAAAATTAGAAAAATAATTATGCAATTAACTATAAAAAACAGAATATAATAAAGTTTAGAGGGTTAATGGGGTTACAATGTAGTTGATGTGAGATGTGTACTATTGGCCTTAGTGGTTGAAATATTGTCATTATTGGGGCACATGTCATGAGCTCAATATCTCCCACAATTCCCACCAACCAACTCTATAATTAGCTAACAAATGGACTACCCAATTTCTTTTATATTTATGGAAAGTTGTTATCCAAATTAAATTTTGTTGGGATCAAATTAATTATATAATAAGTATAATTATATTTATTATTTGATTGATTATTTTACTTAAATTGTATATTAATCACATCATAAATATGGTATGCTTTTTTTATGAATAATAAATGTAATGTTTTTGTTAGATAATTAATTCAAATATCTTATCAAATTTAAATTCAATCAGAGCTAGATTTACATATATATATATATATATATATTGAGTGGTTATTAATACTTACTATACTCAAAATATACCTAATGTTGCAAACAGTCTCCTAATGTTTAAAACGTACCAAAAAGACCCAACTGACTTAACGCCGCTAGTAAAACCATTAGATTCACTATAAGAAAATAGCTTAATAGTAATGAAAAAATTTGTTGCTGAAATCAGGGTCGGGTTAATTAGCAAGTAAAATTCTCGTTGCTAATCTACACTCCTTTATATATATTTTAAATAAATCGTTGCTAAATTTGTCAGCAAGTAAACTTTTGTTGCTAAATTCAGCAAATAAATTTCTTGTATGAAATAACATAAATTAGCAACGAGTATTTTTTCTGCTAATTAGCTTGATGATAATTTTATTTCGTAGCTAATGAACGATTTTCTTGTAGTGATTGGCATTGTTGTGGTCTTTATGGAATATTGAAAATATCCATCAAAATTTTTGGGCATTTTTACCCCCTTAACACTTGCATATATATTTGAGTTATTATGTACACTTGCATCCGGACAAAGAAAAAATCAAGATACCCAAAAAATCAAGCCAACTTCTCCGAAAAAATTGTAACAAAGTTCCTTTTGTTTTCCTTCAGGTTTAATAATAAGTTTATTTTAAATTTAATTTTGATTGTTACTCATTTTAGAGTATAATTTTACTAAAAGGAGGGTGTAGTAAGCATAATTAACCCTATGTTGATTGGTAGATGAAGTTAATCAATGCTCTTAGAGGGGCATATGAACTTAAAGATGGATTAAAGCTTGGAAAAAGTAAATAATTAAAAAGGGAAAAGCTCCTAATGAGTATTGTTTTTGGTCAATTTGAGTTAAGGGTTCTTAATGATTTTATTTTTTTCCAATTCCAAGAAAAGGGTTTGATGTGGGGTTTTCAGTATTAAGTGGGATGAAAGTCTCTATATTATAAATATATTATCAAAAAAAAAAAAAGGATTCATGTGTTTTTATTCGGGAAAAATGCAATTACCCCCCTTGTGATATGCAAAATGTGCAAAAAACCCCATGTAAAAAAATAAATAGCAATTTATTCCCTGTATTTTAAAAAATGGAGCAAAAAATCCTCTAAAAATGGAGCAAATTAAAAACCTCCTGTGAGGGGGTTGTTTGCTGCATTTTGAATATCACAGGGGGATAAATTACTAGTTATTTTTTCACAGGAGGATAATTGCTCTTTTTGGTTAACACAAGAGGACAAATTGCATTTAACCCGTTTTTATTCTAACGGACTTTAACCAAAACTTCTAACATTTAAATTTGATTGTAGATCTCACGCCTAAATTAGGTAAGCAACTAATCTATACATGCTTTTTATAGCATTTAAATCTTACAATATGATTGATTTAAGTATTGGTGAATTATAAGTAATGTCGATCCAATAACTCCTGACAAGGGTTGCAAGTTCAGGCCACAGATAGGACTGAAATTTGAACCGACTCGATGGATTGTAAGTTTATCAACGATCTGCACGAACTCTAATATTTTTGAAATATTATGTATAATTATAAATAACATGATGTTTTTCAAAATACGTTGATCGACTCTCAAATATATACTAAATTATTTTTTTATAATAATGAAGAGGTGACGTATCAATCTATTTGTATGTTTTGAAAAGGTGAAGTAATGCAATAGAGGTCCCCCTCTATGGCTGTTGATGAAGTGCAAGAATGAAAGATGAGTGAGACAACATAATTTGATGGACATGAAAAGGTGGATGAAATTAGAGTGGTTGTAATGGTCGAGGTTTTTTATTTTTAGTCAAAAAAAAAAAAAAAAGTCGAGAAGGAAGGCATAATATTGCCTCTGCCTTTTAGGACCAAATAATTTGACTTGAATTATTTAGTCTATTTTTAATAGTTAGAATGTAAAGATGAGATTGAGATCTCATAATTAAAAGGTGAGTTCGAGTTCTATTAATGTAGATATTTAGTTTATTTTTAATAGTGTTAATATGTTATTTTTTTATTTATTTTAAATTTGTTGATTGATTTAGTATTATTAATGTATTGTGTATTGAAGATTATAATAAGTATATATTAATTGATTTAGAAATATAATTTTTTTTTAAAAAAAAAACTCAGCCCTTTTAGGACCAAATGATTTGACTTGCCGAAAACTCTGATCATGATGTCCGTATGAGAACAGCTGATTAAAAGGTTTCTTCCCTCTTGATGGCCAGTTTTGTGGGCTTTATTTCAATTGGATTTTGTTTTTTGGGTTACTCATAATTTAAAATAATTATGTTGTTTTGGATCGATGGAATTGAAAGCGAGGGTTTCAGGTCTTTAATGATAGATGTTTTGGATTTATTTGGATAGTTTCATATTGTAAATAATTTAAAAATTCTTTAACTTTCAGGTTGAGCTATGTTTTGTAAATATTTATGAATTTTAAATTTATGGGTCGTTTGAAATCCTTGTCGGAAATTCCTTTCTCAAATAAAAATCATTTTATCCAAATTTAACCTTTGATTGTTTATGTGTCTATTGTCTAATAATTACTAGGGGGAATTAATATTAACACCACTCACCCATAGTCTATTTACACAAATCATTTCTACTTTTTAAAATTAGAAACTGTGGCACGCTACACAAATTATTTCTACTTTTTAAAATTAGAAATTGTGGCACGCAGTATCTGTGCGCATAATTTTTAATAAAATTTATATTTTTTTGAATCTCATAATTTATTCCAACATCTTAAAATCTATCATTGTCTTACGACTTCACATATAAAAATTGTTTGATAATTTTTTCTATTTCATTAATTATTAATACAGTATTGTACTCAAATTAAATTAAAAATTGAAACTTTATAAAATATTTGTTCCATTGATAGTGACCATTATAATTACATACAACACAAATACTAATATGTTAGTTTTATTTCAATTAACAATAAACTTAAACAAAATAGGAGTAAATTTAATTTTTGAGTACATAAATTAATTGGATATAATTAATTTTTTAAAGGAACTTAATTGAATAGAGTTGGGAAATTGAAAGGCATTTTGGGTATTACAATAATTTGGTGTAGTGGTATAAAAACTTTCACTTTGTGTCTATAAAATCCCTTTTTTTTTATAATAGTATAGATATTACACGTACACCCTAATACGTCAACATCCGTTACACAAACTATCCCTATTCTTTTAAAAAATTACACATAAACCCCCACCCCAAAAACGTCAACGTCATTTCACAAACTACCCCTAATTTTTTATTGCTATTGGTGATTTTTATAATTATATAAAAAAATATGATAATTTGTATAAATAAACCATAGAGTAAGGGGTATATGTAATTATCCCCGACTATAAAGCACAGAATGTTCTATCAAGGAATGTCATTTAGAGGACACCCCAATGCTTTGTTGTGGTGTGAGTGAGTGTATGTTAATTATTTCATATTGAAAAAAAAAAAGAGAGAGAGAAGAAAGAAAAAAGAAAAAAGAAAAAAGAAAAAAGATCTTCAAATTTTCATACAATTTTCAGAAAAGAGAGAAAAAGAATGACAACTTGTTATGTACATTGTTATAATGTATTCCAAAAAGTTTACATGAAAATAAACATCGATCCTCATAAATCAGCCAAATTTATTTTAGGGTTAATTATACTGAGCTCCCCTGTTATTATAGAAATATACAAATTCCCCTCTCTTACTATAAAAATTATAGATTGCCCCCTCTGATTAACATGTGTTAGTCAAATTTAACGGTATATGCTTAAATGATCATTTTACCCTCCATTTATAAAACTAAAAATAATTCAATAAACTTGAAAATAGAAGTGAACCAAAATATCTTCAAGTATTTCTTTTCCCAAAATATAAGCTTTAGTAAAAGAATATAATTTCAACAAAATTTACAAGCTTTAATGATTGTTAGGAATAGAAATTAATGTCACAACCTACACATACACAATATGTGATTAAAAAAATATTATAAAATAATATACTAAAAGTTACAAGTATACACCCTTTTTAAATTTAAAAATAACAAATTACTCTTAAGGGGTATTTAAGTCATAAAAAATAGAGTTATTCAGGTGAAGGGTATTATTGGAAGTTTAGACCAATTTTTTTTATGGCATCAGCAAAATCTATTAAGTTGACTAACGGAATGGGTAATTTGTAAGGTGGATATCTTTGAAAGGGAAGTTTATGTAATTTTGATAGTAAGAGGGAGGAATTTGTATATTTCCATAGTAGTAGGGGAGGTTGGTGTAATTAACTCTTTATTTTAATAATTAAAATTTATTACAAGGATAAAATTAAATATATCGCTACCACTTAATTTATTTTCATCGATCTATTCTTAGTCAAGCGCTTTTCTTTATGGATATTATAAAAGAAACTCCCACATATGTCCCTTCAATTTTTATTTTAACGATTTACAAACTCAAATGCTTATAAACTCTTCAATTATAATAGAAATAAAGACGGAAACACCCTCACTATTTAACTAAAATTCCAAAAATCCTGATCCGAATTCAGACGACCTGATTGGGGTCGAGGTCCTCAGTAACCTGATGATGACCTAGTGACAGTTTAGAGTTCGGGTCGGATGGGAATCTCGATTCGGACTAATGAGGTTGGCCTGCACACAAAACGTTAGACTAGCTGTGATGGTCCTCAGCTAAAACTCTTTGGAACTTAAGTTAGTTTACTGTTCGAGGTCATAAGAGTCACAGAGTGCAATTTGATAGTAATAAATGCATGCCTATTAACTAGACCCCTATGTATTTATAGAGGCTTATGTAGTCCGTACGTTCCACACGTCAACAAGGCAGCCGTGGGATGGGTTTTGCATCAATGGCTGACAAAACGGGTCTTTGAGTCAGGCAAGTTGGGTGTGCTGAAACCCGCTAAAAAGACGTGACCCTCAGAGTGTTTGAACATTTTCTTATTTTTGAAGGGCATTTTGATCCTTTCGGGCTTGTACAATATACTTCCCTTATCACGACCATTGATGAATAATTTATGCAACAATAGATGAGTACATTTGGATATCGCACCCATAGTCATCCCGTCCACGAGACTATACACGGTGCACATGGCATCGGGTGTTTCATCTTATGCCACACATATCGTCATAGAGTTCAGCATTGGGTGCAACATGTAAATCCAGCATGATCATCCTTATAGATACACACTTTACATGTCACGTCAATATTCATTTAATACTATTCCCAAGCGTAATTACTTTTTCTACATCATTGAACGATAATTATTGACTTAAAGAACGAAGAATTTTCGTATATATAGCTAACTGCAATCACCCTAATCATGTACTGGATTTCAAATTGGTCCTCAAATTCTCATACTACCTCGTCCAATCGCCAATGACTAAACTGAAACCCAACCCGGATCAAATATTACATATCGTATTTTCTCCTGATCATAATTAGTTGAGCAGAAAATCAAGTTTTCATGTATCATTACATTTAGTATTCCTCGAGAGTTTTGATGCACATATGCTGTCATGTCCCTTTAGCTGTGGCAATGCGCTGTCCTAATCAAGAATGAAAAGGTAGGAACAGGATGGACCATATGTATATTTTGTTCGCTTTCCATTCAGATTAGTGGACACATAGCAGAATTTCGATTTCAGACAGCTGCAGCATTAGTCCCCCCCTTCTGGAGAAGATTGCAGAGGTTTAATTTCTTGACCGTGACTCTGTAGGCTGTCAATGGTATTTATTGGCTCAGCCCATAAGGAAATGATGGTCGACTTCCCGTTAGATGGTTGTGGGTTCCATTTTTTTTGGCTAAATTGCATTTTCTGTCCCATATATTAGAGGGTGTGGCAAAACAAGGATTATATATAAAGGGGTGGCAAATAATACCCCAGAATTTAATTATTTTGGGCAATTACAGAACTTCGGTCACCGAAATTATAAAAGTGGTCGGAAATTGATGACGTGGACTAAAACTAGGGTGTTTTTTTGGGCTTCTGCTGACATGGCATTTTAATTAAAATTCTGATGCCAACTAAGCAAATAACTTGGCAAAAAAAATGATATAAATTGAATCTTGAATTATATTATCTATATAATTATAAATTATAAAAAATTATTATATAATAAAGATTAAAAAAAAGCCCACCCCCCCCCCCAAAAAAAAAAAGTAACCTATGAATTTATTATAGGTTTATTTTTTTTGTAATAATATATAATAATCTATAATATACTAATTTATTTTTTATAATTTTATGTATTTTATTTTTTTATTGTGTATTTTTTTCATTTTTATACATAATATAAATACAAAATTCATTTTATACCATTTTTTTCCAGTTCATTTGCTTAGTTGGCATCAGAACTTTAATTAAAATGCCATGTCAGCAGAAGTAAAAAAAAAACCCCTAGTTTTAGTCAACGTCATCAATTTTCGGCCACTTTTGTAATTTCGGTGGCCGAAGTCCTGTAATTGCCAAAAAAAATTAAATTCTGGGGTACTATTTGCCACCCCTTTATATATGGTTCTTATTTTGCCACACCCCCTAATATACGGGGCAGAAAATGCAATTTAGCCCATTTTCTTTATATTATATAAAATTGTGTTTAATGAGTAGTTTGTAAGTATTTGTGGGGAAATTTTAGCCCAAATCTGGTTCGACCGAACATAAACCAATCATATGGCAAGTACAATACACTTGTTATCTGATTGGTGTATAGTTCAGGGAAAGTGACCAATCACATAGCAAGTGTATTACATTTGCTATATGATTAGTTCAATTCGATCAAATCTGATTCGAACTAAAAATTTTCTGTATTTGTGTAAGTGAACTGTGATCTCTGAGGCAGTGCTCTAGCCCATGGTGGTGACCAGAGCCGAGCCAAAAACCAAAATGAAAATGACTCTATAGGAACTGCTAATAGTACCTGGTTGGCCTAGTTGGTAAGACGGATGACTTTTAGTCGGATAGTCGTGAGCTCCATTTATTGAAGGGGAGTCTCACAAGGGAGGAAGACTTTACCTAGCCTATGTGATAGTCTAGGTATTGATCTTTTTAACTTCAATCCCATAAGGAGGAGCCACACAGTTTTTGTTCTATTAAAGCGCTTCACTAGGGAAAGGCTTAAATGCATTTCTGGTCTAGTAATTTAGGTGATTTGGCATTTTCATCCTTTAACTTTCTAGGTTAGCATTTCGATCCTGTATCTTTTTAATTTCACGATTTCAGTCCTTTTTTCGGTGGAGTTCACCCTTCTTGTCGAAAAAATGCATGTGCATCTCACATGACCTTTTAAAATTGGGGCTACTATTCTTATTGGTTCATTTTTCCAGCAGTTTTATCCCTTAACTTTTTAGGGTAACATTTTGGTTTTGCAACTTTTTAATTTTCGCGATCCAATCCTTTTTTTCGAGAGCTCAACCTCTAGCCAGTGGAGGTGAACTCCGGCGAATAAAAGGCCTGAAAATGCGAAAATTAAAAGGATGCATGACCAAAATGCTACCCTAGAAAGTTAAAATATAAAAACGTCAAATGATTTAAATTACGGGACCAAAAATAAATTTAACCCCTAGAAAAATAAGACCTTAAGGCTTATAATCACTCAAGCTTCTAGTTTACTGCCAATGCAGGATACTTGACTATATTAATCTTATAACCTAGGGACTCAAAAGGACATTTCTTGGCCCACATTGGTCGCCAAATTTGAAGTCGAATCCACCCAAACTTTTCTTGATAAAAGAAGAAACTCCAAGCCCCATATGTCGTGCTTAAAATGCCAATGGCAACAGATGAAACGCGTGGACTTCTCAGCACAAGAACACACGAAAAAGATCGAAAAGGAAAGCGTTTATGTGCACGTTCGCGACAATGGGTGCGGAGTAGTGAAATGTGGCAATTTAGGGCACATATGTGAAGAGAGCTTGGCATTGATTACTGAGTGAATGCAGTGTGTGGAAGAAGTACGTAGAAATCGTCCATTTCCAGACTGTGAGGGTCTACGTGAAAGCGAGAAGCGCGTTTTCTAGAGAGCGTGTTTATTTGTATACAAGCATTATTTAAGCAGGAGAAGTGGAATTTCTCCTGGAAAAGTCGCGAAACAGCCGCATCAACTGCTTATTTTAAGCTGGTTTTTAGATATGCTTATCCATATATACAATCAATGATCATATGAGAGAGGGAAAGGTTGTGTTTCAGGCATCACAAACCCTATTTGTGGAGTCAAAATTATTACATGATTTTGTGTCTGAATATAGATGTGGCTGAGGGCAGAATCAGGTTCTGGAGACAAGAAAACAACTGTGTATGCATGGCTGATTGATGATGGGAAAAAATATTTTTTTAGTCCCACAAGATTAAGTCATTATTTTTTTGGGTACCACAATTTAGATAGGTGGCAATTTCAGTCCCATAAAATACGAAGTCAGGTATTTTTAGTCCCAAAAAATCATGTGCTTTGCACACATATGTTAACAGTTGTTAACTTAGAACTAAAAATATCTAAAACTGCGGGATTAAAAGTACATGAAATCGTATTTTATACGGCTATAAATACATAAAATTATGGCCACGTTCGTTAACTTGGGACTCAAAATAACTAAAATCGTGTTTGTTAATTTGGGACTAAAAATAACTAAAATCGTATTTTATGAGACTGAAATCATCACCATCTAAGTTGTGGCACCAAAAAAAATAATTCTCTAATTTTTCGGGACTAAAACAACATTTTAAATCATTGATGATATATAGAAGCTGAAAATCCATGAAACCTCAGAAATCCCACCTGGGATTATGCTAAAGGTGTGATTAATTTTTTTAAAAAAATCAATAAATTAAAGGGCAAATTACAACAATCTTCCCAGATATTTGACATAATTAGGAATACTCCTCGTGTTGTTTGGAAAATTACCTCTCAAACAGAAAATAATTATATAGCCGCTGGAATGTGAGTTGGAAATTACTACTTTACTCTTACTGATTTTTTTTGAAAAAAAAATTGAAAACAATTGATGGTATGTAAAGTAAATAATCCATTAGTCCAAAAAGATATTGCAGAAAATTATTAAAAAAAAAAAAAAAAAGATAAGGGTTTAATGTATTTTTTCGTCCTGCATTTTTTGTATTTTGGTGTCTTAGTCATTTATTTTTTTAGGGTAGTATATAAGTCCTATAACTTTTTAATTTTTCGCGTTTTTGGTCCTTCAGTCACCGGAGTTTGGAAATGTTGCCGGAATTTTTTTAAATTTGGGAATTTTCTTCACATTGGTCAATTCCTGCCAGCATAGAACCATATTTTCGTCCTGTATCTTTTATATTTTGGCATTTTAGTCCTTTATATTTCTAGGGTAGCAAATAAATCCTTTAACTTTTAATCTTTCGTGATTTTGGTCCATTAAATTGACCAATGGGAAGAAAAACCTCAAATTAAAAAAAAATTCGGCCAATACTTGCAAACTCGGCAATGAAAGGACCAAAATCGCAAAAATTTAAAAAGTTACAGTACCTATTTGCTACCCTAGAAAGATAAAGGACTATAACGCCAAAATGCAAAAAATACAGAACAAAAATTTCATTTAATCCAAAAAAATAATATCTAAAATTATAATTCATAATTCAAAAGGACATTTTGATCAGTTCACCATAAAAATTAGATGGAGACCTAATGGAGTCTAACGAAATAAGCTTGTTGTTAGACAGACATTAAAATTAGGGGGTATTAATTTATAATTTCTCAAACAACGATAAAGTATTTATAATTATGTCAAACCTCTGGGAAGATGGTTATAATTTTGCTTGGGGGTTATATATGCTAACAAAGTGATTAATTTCCAACAAAATAAGGTCCTTCTTTTTTAGTAGATGATTCATTATATCATTCAGTATTCAGATATAGAAGCAAATATATATCCACATTTTTTCATATTGAACCAACATCCATTTAATTGTAAGGCTTAAACTTGATCACTTGAGCCAGGCATTATTAGCTTTTGAAAAACAAGTTTCTCCATTATGTTTTTCAAAAAATTCTAATTCAAATTGAATTTGGTAAAAATCTGACCTAATCACACGAAACATGACCTAATCACATAAAACATGTAATGTACATGTCGTATGTGATTAGTGTGTAGTTCAGCCAAATAACTAATCATGTGCCATGTATAATTACACTTTCTATATTATTAAGTCGACCAAATAAAATTTGAAATGATTTTTTTCTTTTTTTCATATATATTTTTGTATTCCTAAAATAAATGGTATAATATGATTCTATCAGATCCCTTTAATTTGTCTTAATTTGACAAGGGTAATAGATAGAAAGATTTGTCAAAGATACACTTTTTTCAAGATAAGGCCATGAAATTCCTCTAATAGAGACTTGAGTGAAAATCCCACTAACAAAATTCACATGCTTTTAAACAATGCAATCCGCACAATCCATATGGCAAAGAAGAGAGTCCAATCAAATCATTATTTTTTATTGTTTATCTTTTAAGGATTAATTACACTTAAACCCTATCTGAAGTTGTGAAATTACACTTTCATCTAAAAAATTTAAAATTACACTTACACTCTCTTTAAAAATTCTCTGTTTACACCTGACCGCCTTCCGTTAGGGTTTAGATGATGGAAAATTCTTACACTAGTAAAAAATTACATAAATTTTCAATTGTATGCCCCATTTAACATTCCCCTGAATATCCCTATCCAATTGCTATAATTTGGAGGCGATATTTTATTACAATTACATCTTTTTGATTTATACATATTACATTTACTCCCTTTTAATAATAAAAAATATTATAGTAGAATTGTGAATAAAGGGTAAAATTAAAAATTTATGTATTTTTTTGCTAACCTCAGCATTGTTTCCGTCTAAATCCTAACCAAAAAAGGTCATGTGTAAACAGTAAATTTTTGAAGTGGGTGTAAGTGTAATTTTAAAATATTTCTGAGAGAAAGTACAAATTTCATATTTTCAAAGGGGTCTAAGTGTAATTAACCCTCTTTTTAAGTCAATCACTTACAAATTCATTATGAATTCTAATCATCAATAATCAATGTACATCAATTATTAATGTCAAATATATATAACTAATCAATAACTATTATTTCAATAAATAAAAAAGTATTATTAAAACAAACTAATACTAAAATATTAGTAGAATTCAAATTTATAACCTTTTGGTCATATGACATCAGCTTCGTCAATTAAAGTAAACTTTGTTGGCACAATAAGACCAATATGATATGTCTAATTATTGAAAGTGGTGGGCTTAATGATTAAGCATTGCACTAATTACAAAAAGTAGTAATAATAGAGGCCAAAACTAGTCAAACAGCAAGGAAATGGCAGGACTGCTACACCACGGAGGCAATAGTTCTCTAGAAAATTCTTAATTATATTCCACTAATTAGCAGTCTAAGAGATTATTTGGGTAAACTTATCAACTCTTTAAATGTTATGAGATTTGAAAATTTATTATAACAGGTTGAAAAGTGTTTTGTAATTCTTTAAATACAAGAGCTTATAAGATAATTATTACTTGTTTAATTATACACACAAACACTCACACTTATATATTTTTCTTTTTTTTTAAATAATAACTCAATAGTTCTAAATCAACCAAGATACTATTATTACAGTATTTAGTATGCAATACATGAATATTTTTTATCAACCAATAAATTCAAAGTAAACAAAGAAACTACATAATACTATTATTAAAAATAAATACTTACATTTATAAGACTCGAACTCACAGTCGACAGGCTATGAGACCTCAACTTTACCACTCAAATAGTGGATCATTTTTTGTTCTTAAAGTGAAAACGATGAATCTTATTAATTGAATTATTAATTGAAGTAAATCGATTACAATCAGTCCTGCCGACTGTCGTACATAGACAATTACATCATACCCTGATCAACAATAATCAAATAAATTAACTCTAAACAACACATTACTATATGCAAACAATATCTACTATATAGTAGACAATCATTCCTCACATTGATGGAGTTCGAACCCATGACCTTTAAAGTCATGGGACGTCAACCTTAATCTCTAGTTTAAGTATCATCGATAAACAATGGATCATTGGTCACATGACTCACATTTTTCAATCATTAAGTTAGTAAGATAATAATAATTGCTTTTAATAATTCATTGATATAACATCATCAATAACCCGGAAGCAATATTAAGAAAATACAATAATCATACAGAATTAGATTAAAAAGAAAAAGAAAAAGGAATTGGGTGAATTACATTAACACCTTATGATGTTAAGTCTAATTACATAAAAAAAAAAAAAAAAAAACCATTTGTAAAATTACGACTATATTCCTTGAGGTTGTACATAGTTATAATTACAAACGCATTCCCCTATTCAATGACGAAACTTAACACAAAAACTCTCTGGGTACATTGCACTAACACGCATTCAAGTTTTGTACTTTTAATTTTATAAAGGGCAAAGATAGTTGTGTAATTAAATCTAATCTCGAGAGATATCGATATAAAATACACTAAAAATATATAATTTGGCATCATAAATAATTAAAAAAAATATAATATTTTCAACTGATATAAATCTATTCTTATTTTTACACAAAATAAATAGTACGAAAATAAAATTAAAATCTGAAAATGAAACAGAGGGCAGCTAAAAGTTGAGTAGGATTGACAACTTTTTGTTGGCCATGTAACAAAGAATGCAATCTAGAAAAATCTCATTTAGTAAAATGGATAATTACACTCCCTCTCTAGTGTTTGGTATAATTACACGTAAATTCTATGTAGTTTGGAGAATTATATCTCATACTCTTAAAGTTTTCCTTCTGTCTAATTCACTAAATATGTTGATATTAACAGAAAAACTAAATGAAAATAGATATTTACAATCGTTTGATTTATTACTCACTTATTGTAAGTCAAATAAATTTTTTCTTATTAAATTATCCTTATAACGGTGAAAATTAGGGGTGGCAATTTGATCTGAATCGGATAATACTTAACAATGAGGAAGACCAATAAATTGTTACTGATGTATAATCGATATGAATTATTTGGGTTGTTTTGTTATGAACAATTTCATTTTTACTTGAAAATCTTTTTCGACTTGAATTAATTGAGTTAAACCATGAACAATTTTATTTGTAATCGATATAATTTTTTTTCTTTTTAATTTGTAGAACAAATAAATAAAAATAAAAATAACCCGATCTACTGGGTTAGACCTATCTCGACGAGTTTTGTATCGGGGCGGGGCAGAGCGGAGTCAAAAATTACTGGGGCAAGGCGGGTCACTGATCCACCCAAACCCGCCCCATTGCCTCCCCTAGTGAAAATATACATTTTCACATGCATTAACGTGTGAAGAGTGATAGAGGTATTTTGATCATAAAAAGATTTGTTTGACCTACAATAAGTCAGTAATAAATCAATCGATGATAAATATCGATTTTCATACAATTTTTTTGTTGATATAAATAAATTCGGTGAATTTTGACTACTGAGGAAGCCTATTTATTAGATAAAAATAAATCTCAAAAATACTAGATGAAATTTTTTAAACTACATAAGATCTATGTATAATTATGCTAAACCTGATGCGGGTTGTAATCATCCCTAAAATAATTGATTTTTCTTAAGGTTTTTGAATGAGATGGAGTCACTGTCAGCTCAGTGGATAAATAGCGTACGACATACAAGTAGCGATTTACAAACACAATAAATCTTGCTCCAATGATGAAACGCACTTTCAGTGATGCGACAAAAGGTCTAAGTTCAAAGATGTTATTACTGAAGGGTTTGAAGTCAATTAACATATTCATTGATTTTTTTCTATTTAAATAATATTTTCCAAAGTGGAGGTGAATAAATTGACATAATTATCCAAATGGAGTAATGAATATGGAAGAAATTCGTTGGACAATGTTTTTTTTTCCTTGACAGGTTATATCACTATTACAATAAACTAAATAATACATCAGTTCGATCAACATATCAATATAATAAAAATAATAAAATATACTACAATAAACTCATATAAAATAAAACGAATACACACGTTTAATGATACTTGGATCTATTCATGAAACCTTAACTTCAACAATTAGACTAAAACATCATTGGTGGACGATTCTTTTTATTATAAATTTTATTATTGTCGATGCTGCAAATTTTTTTACGAATATTGAATAATTTTGGATCTATCTTTTTCTTATAGTAAATCATATTATTGCATCTTATTTGCACACTTTTAACAGATACATGTTATGTATACAAAAATTACAATGTCGACCCACGTGTAAAACTAATCCATTATTGTTACATTATTATGAGGCATAAGGTTCATTGAGGTATTTTAACTAAGATATAAATTAATTAAATTTGAATTGATCATACAACAAATATTTTATTTATAATGTAAGTGGTATATATTTAAAAAAAAATAACCAATCACACAACAAATATAATAATAGAAGCTACTATATATATATAATTGATTTTAAATATATTCAAACCTAATCCCAATAAAAAAAGAAAAAATTCTAAGTAATTTCCTCTTGAGAAACTTATCATACTTTCTGCAATCTGCAAAAGCAGCATTGATACAAGCAATTTGACCTAATATAAATCCCCCCTCCATTATGTGTACTTTTTTTTACTAAATCGATTAAGATTCCATTATCTTATCATTGAGAATAAATATACTAATCGTCAATATTAAATATCTATAATTAATCAACGACTACCACCAAAAATACACAATTAACTATTATTAAGTAGAATACCCTACACATTTGTAAAATCTGAACCCATAATCTTATCGCCATGGATCTCAACTTCAACTAAACTCAAATTGAATTTTTCATTGCATCTTCTATTTCATTTACAGATACACATCATCTGCACAAATATTACACTTATATTTTAAAATAAATTATAACCACCTCCCTTGAAATTTGATATAATTATAAATATTTCTTGTTATTTGAAAAATTACAAATACTCCCTTAAAATTTATAATCTTCTAACAAATAACTCATTTCCATCTATTTTTATAAATAAACTAACCAAAATACCCTTATACATTTTTATTTAATTTTTAAAACTTTTTAATTGGTCTAGACTACAATGCGTAGTGAAAAATTTTTTAAATTTTTTTACACAGAAGAATAATAATACAATTTGGCCCAGTTGATTTTTCTACAATTTAACAAAAAATGAAAAAAAAAATGCTCAATTTCAACCTTTTGATTAAATATTACAAACCTCAAGAGAGTATTTATAAACTTTCAAACAACAAAGAGATATTTGTAATTATGTCAAATTTCAGAGAAAGTAACTATAATTTACCCTGTATTTTATATAGGAATACATGAGCATGTATATATTAAACGAAATAGAAGATACAACAAAATTTGAAATAAAAAACCCAATCTGAACTATGCCTCATTGACTCTCAATTATAAGCGAATTGGCCGCGAACTTATTCAAGTTAAAAGGGCTTGAACTAAACCTAATTTCAAACCTCTATCACAAAGAAAGCTGTAAAGCAAGCTCGATCTGAATAGCGAAACAAACGTTTCAGCTAAGTTATTACCATCCAAAAACTTACGGATAATCAAACAACGATAAGCCATTCTACTTGCGCTTCTATTGAAATCTAATGCAATATTATTTCAACTAAGTTGCAATCATCAAATGCTCAGGCCTGTCGTGGAGACGAAAGTTTCAGACAATAACATGCCATCCTGTCTTGTGCTTCAACTCAAATTCAGACGACATTCGTAGAACAAATAACACAAACTCATAATTGCAGTAGTAGTCAGAATTCAGGCAGCAGTACAAGAACATATTTGATAGAGGTATTAGATCACACACATTCATGAATACATAGTACGATATGGACTTCACAAACACAAACATTTCAGTATAACTAGCAGACCAACTACAAACACGTAGATTACGATAAATATAGAAAGAAGACACAGAATGCACGCAAGAAGAGATAAAATGACCAGACGGCATCGAATAGCATGATACGGGACGTGGTCAGAAGTCACTCTGACAGATCACTCGACTCCCGCCCATGCAAACAGAAAGAAATCACCACGACCGAGCGCTAGTTCCTGTTCTTGGATTTCTCCACAGCCCTCGGAGCTGTAAAACAAATATGTACAATGAGAGCTGTCTGATCATCATTTATTGTTAAAAAAAAAGACGAAAAAAGAGGTTTCGTGTTATTTAAGTCCGTATACAGAACAGAAAAGCCCGAACATTTCACTGAAAGCTTATAAGCTACAAGATGTTTTAAAGCTTATAAAATGCTACAAAGTGTTTCGTAATTGTTTTAGGAAAAGACCTTATAAGCTCTAAAAGTAAAATGGTAAGAGCTTATAGCTCATTAGAAAAAGAGTAAAGAGTTACCAACTTATTTATAAGATTTTCAGAAATTCCTTCAAATTAATTACAAATTTTTCATTACTAACATCTTATAAGCTCTAGAATCATATTTTATCCAAACCCTTCGTGAACTTATATTTAGAATAAGATCTAAAATCTTATAACATGTACGAGCTTATAAGATCTTTTAAATAAGCTTAGCCAAACACCCTCAAGCTTGCTGCATATGGTGGGTTGGGGCTGTCCCTTCGGGTTTGTAATTTCTTAATAAGACCATAATGCAAAAATACCCGAAGCTGTTGAATGACCACCTCATCGAAAAGCTTAAACTAGTAGAAAGAAAAATCATTTAATACTTAATATCTTCAACACGCCACCACACGTGGTGCAACCAGTACTATTTTTGTTTTTTTCCTTGTTTTGGTCAAGCCTTGAACGTCCATCTCTTTTTTCTTATAAATGGGTGGCGGTGGGATACGAATACAAGACCTCTTATTTGGTCTGACTCTAATACCATGTTGAATGATTACCTCTGGATTTGATACCATGTTAAATGACTACCTCATGTAAAAATTTCAAAAAGGAGAATCATTTAATATTTTATATCACTAACACGGGCTTATATAAACTGTGTGGTAGTTCAAACAAAAGAGTCCTAGTCCTATACAATAGCCACACTTGATTCAATTTTATGCAAACACAGTATGTAGAGTTCCCCGTATTGGAATTGGTCCATTGCTATACTTATCGAGCATCGAAATACGTTACATGGAGAAGACGTAAGAAATGTTTTTCCAGACCCCGTATAAGAATTCCCACAAAATTAATGTTTTTTTAACAACTGTGCAGCTTTCATCAAACAGCAAGCTAGAAAGGCAGCTCATATAAAATAATTAATGCAGAAGTCATAAAATCATGCACCAATAAACTGCTCACCTAATCCAATAGCATCAGAGCCTTTCATGATTTTGAGCCTCTTGCACGAGTCGATGAACATCCTAAAATGGCCGCATGAATCAGTTAAATGAAAACCAAAGCAGTAAAATGGAAATGCCGTGTAGCAGAAACTCTCACGTTGATCAAACATTGGAACATATTGCACTCAAGCAACTTAAACATCCAACAATGATAGATTTCACATTTCGAGTACAAAAAATTAGACATATAACAGCACGCAAGAAATCATCAACGACCGACACGAACAGATTCTGATGGATTCGTTTGAGAAATGGCAAAGTTCTCTTCAACTTTGAAATAAAAAGAAACAGTAAAAAACTAAAAACAAATACGTTGCATGAATAGCCAATTCAGGTGTGTATTATAAACCTGTCGGAGAAGCAACAAAACGGTTATGAATAGCAGAAAATTCCCTATACACTGTCTAGTTAGACTAACAAGAAATCAAGAATAGAGAAATCACTCGTAATCATTTCCTAAGTGGTTTTGTTAGGATAAGAATTAATAGCATAGAAATTGTTAAAAATCTTTTGATACCAACATGGCTTGATCTCTTTCAAGAAAATGAGAACACAAAGAAAGAAATAGAGCAGGACGTTTTATATCATTGAGTTCCTACATCGATTGCAATCATTTTTGTCTAGCTCGTTTCTCAAAATTTACCAGTCCAGGTTTAGTTTGATTTCAACTTGCTCTATGCATCTTGCTCAACTTCAGTCTGATATATTAGGCAATGGCCCGTATGATTTTGTTTCCATTTTTATTTTCAGTTTCCAGCATTTCATATGAATTGAAAATGCTTTATTGGTTTTTTTTTTTTTTCGAGAAATGAAAGTATATTTGGATCTTATGTTCCCAAACCTAGATTTATAGGTGTGAGACATGAGAATTTGTTTGGATTTGATTTGTTATATAGGTATTTTGAAGAACTTCATTTTCATGTCATGTCCTCTTTTACTAGGCAATGATGAGGTCTAGAAGGGTGGTTTGAGAAGTGTGTTTTCGGTAGACCAGGCTGCAAATTTCCACGGGAAGTGGGCCTTTTCATTGGGTTGGGCTAAACAAACAAGCTTTCAAAATCTAGAATAGTGTAAAACCGGAAATTGGCTTTTGAAAATAAAACCAAACGCACCATCAGCTGTTCTTTGTCGCAGAAACCATTAAATTCAAATAAACTAATGACTGCGGGACAGAAGAATTAACAGAATTGTACATGGATGTTGAGAAGAATCCCATTTTCCGATTGTCGTTGGCAATGGGGGTTGTATGTCTAATTCAAAAGGTAAAGTTTTCCGACTTTGTCAATAATTACACAGGTAAGATAATTCGGGGTGCATGGATGACCTCAAAAATGAAATAATAGTCAATGGGCATGAATACACGTAAACTCGAAACAACAAAGCAGATTCATGTTTATCATACGACTTTCTTCTAGCAATAACGCACAGAGAAGCAGCAATTATAGACATGAGATGAAGAAGGAAAGCTTACTCCCATGGGACGTCTCCAACGAGCATCCAGTCACCATCCTTATCCTCATACGTCAACACGTATTCTGATCCATGCAGAAGATCTCTCAACTTGCTCTCACTAAGCATTTCCCTGCTCGGAGCACCCTGCGGTCCACATTGTCCTGCAACGAGCATACTGTTACAAGATCGTAAAGGTTAAAGAGATCTAGAACCGAAGAGCAGCTTACCTAAGGTAAAACAGCTGAACATTTTCTCAAGGGCAGACGAAAGTTCTTGATATGTAGAGTATGTTCTGAGATCCACCTTTCTCAGATAAGGAGCGCCGTCCATACTGACCTTGACAAAAAGAGCACCGGGACCTGGTTTACCGTCAACTTCATCGTTGTTCTTTGACGTTGTGGCGAGAGAATTCTTCCTGAACGATCTGATTGGCGGCCAACCAACAACCTGTGCCCTGCAAGAAACAACATATAACACAAACAGTTGCAAGTCTCCAAATACTAAAACCGAACACATTCAACCATAATCATTTCCTCAATGATCCTCTTTTGGAGCTTCGGCACTTACTTAGAAGCGGGCGCGCTGTTGGCGTTAGAACCATTCATCTTGTTACCGCATTCGTTCGATGTTTTTGCAGGAACCTCAGTCTTAACAGATGTCTGAGTCCCGGATGACCGGTTGGAAAGCATTACATTCATTCCAGCATTACCAGCTAACTTTGTTTGTCCAGAATCAGAACCTGCAGGATTAAACATCCAGTTTCCTTCATTAAACATAGTACTCTTGGATTCCGAAAATCCATCCACAGTGTCTGAGAATCCTCTTTTGTTTCCAGAAACAACCGTCTTCTGCGACAATAAGCAGATTCCATCCTTGGAAGGAATCAGTGGAAACAATTGCTTCTCATCAAGCTTGCCAGGGCTTAGCAGGGTAAAGTCCGATTCCCGTTCGGGCGATTGAGATCCAGGAAGACCAAGCCTCAATTCTGTAGCCTTCAGATTTAAATTGCTCTTCTTTTCCTCAGGCACAACAGAGCTGTCTACCGAGGAAGAATCAGACAATCCCAAGTAATTCCGTTCTTTCAACCCCAACCCATTCTGGGCAACACGGTCAGCGGATGCTGAAGAAGCCATCAAGGAAACATTACACTGACTTTGCCCCTCAACCCCCAATAGTGGCGGCGACATCAAGCGTGGGATTGTACAATGATGTATGAATCTGCGAAATCACAGTAGTCGACACGCTAAACTCGTTCAGAAACCATCAACATAGCATATCACACCACTAACTGACTGATTACAAAGAACAACTCTTATTCAAACACAGCAATTCTACAGCAAATCTATAAAAGAATTCCAGTCATGTTCTACGCACACAACCGCAAATCGAACCGGCAGTGATCATCAGAACATCACAACTCCAAGAAGCAAGAGAAAAAGGATAGCATAACCAAAAAGCTGATTTCTAGAATTGGCACAAGAATTCATAGCCACCCATTAATCAAGAAAATACTTATTGCACGCATCGGTGAGTTTATATACCAACAGGCATTTCAATCAACATAAAGAAAAACGTATCAAACACACACACACTCACACTCAAAAGAAACAAAATTGGGACATGAGCTTACCACCAAGTAAGAGGGTTATGTACTAAAATAAAAAAACCCAACAACTGCCTACAAATATAATTTTTCGGACAAACAAGAAGCGGATGCAGACAGCAATCACAAGAAAAGTTCATCTGTGGCAATTTTTTCATCAAATAGGAACTTTTCAACTTTTGCATGGGAAAAATTGACAAAAATAGAAGGAAAATACAAAGAAAATTATCACTACTTACCTCTGGAGGGCACATAATCACCCAGAAAGAACCCATTGGAAAGAAAAACGACAACACAAATATATAAAAAAAAAAAAAAAAAAAGACAGAAAATGTAAATGCAGAAATATTTGGGCAGTACAAATATGACGAAGATCCAGGCTGCTGGGCATAAAACTATACACATATACTGAAAGAAAGTCGAGAACCCTTAAATTATTGCAAAAAAAAATACAAGATCTCAGCTTAATTTCAGCAATATCAAGCTCAAGAAAAGAAACAAAACAAAAAAAAAAAAATGGATATCTTTGGCAAAACTTCACATGCATAAGGAGATAAGAACATACCTGAAAGATTAACTTCGTACAGGAGCAGTGGCGAGAAACTCAAAAGAAAGATGAGGCTTAGAGCTTTGAGTAACTGTAGAAAAAGCAGGAATCGCAAAGCAGAGAGAATTTTTAAGGTCCCTCCATTCAAGCAGAAAGCTAAAAACAAAACTTACAAAAGCAGGAGAGAGAGAGAGAGAGAGAGAGAGAGAGAGAGAGAGAGAGGTTTCTTTGTTTTTTGTTTGGCTGAGAAACTCAAAGCTCCGAGTTAAAAATTAAAATAAAAGTGAGAGAAGGGCAAAAGGGGAATTAAGTTGGAAAAGTAGGGGCAGTTTCTTACAAGGGTTTCATCGACGGCCTTGATTGAGTACTGGAAGTGAATCTGGGCCGTTGAAGATGAGCAGGAAATATAATTACTGTCGTTCTTGCAGGTGGGTAAATGGTGACAGCCAATTATGCCTTTTTACAGTTTCCTTCAAGACAGTTCCGCTGCCTCTTTGCTTTCTGGTTCTTCTTCAAATGACCCTTTTGCCCTTAACACCACTACACGACAAATTGTATTATGTATAATGATGTCAATACCCAAAAAATAATTATTTATTATAAATATATTAAAAAAAATGGTTGAGAGGGTCTTTGGCTACACTTATTTACAAAATTCATAAATTAATTATTTATAATATGGCTTTTAAAATTATTAATATTATTTTTAAAAATAAGAAATCGGAGGATTTTTTTAATTAAATAAGATTATGAATTCTATAAGAGGTTGTTAACAATAATTTTGTGATTCATAATAAAAATTGAAATAAGTATTAAAAATAAGTTAAAAACCCTTGTCTTTAAAATAAACTTACCCCCTTTGAGGTTGGGTCTAGTTACACAAACACCTCAGGCACTTTGTGAAATTACAAGTATATCCTTTAAGGTTGTAGTGGTAATTACAAGTTCACCCCTTATTGAATGACGAAACTTTACACAAAACACTCTGTGGGTACATTGCACTAACACCCCTTAACGTGTAATTTTATAAATGACATAGAGCGTTTGTGTAGTTAAGTCTAACTTCATGAGATATCGATGTAATTTACCCTATTTTTTAATCTTGTGAGTTTTTGTTTTTTATAATGACAATGCACTTTATAAAATTACAAGTACATCTCTTGAGATTGTAATTGTAATTACAAGTACACCCCATAATGACAGTTTACACAAACATCCCTTAAAGGGGTGTACCTATAATTTTGTAAAGGACAGTGAGTGTCTGTATAGTTACGCTTAACCTCAGGAGATGTCAATATAATTTGTCATATTTTTTAATATTGTGAGTTTATTTTTTTTATAATTACTTCAATGGGAATTGAAGTACATATTATGAAATGGTTTTGACTTTGGGTACTTTTCGTTTAAAAGGGGAAAAAAGGTATTTTTAGCTTATGGGAACAAAAGGTGAATAAAAAGGAAAAAAAGAGGTGCAGAAATTATTTTTGGATAAATTATTATTGGTAGAGAGGAAAAAGGCAAATTGTGGGGAGGGATATGCTGTTTTTTGGGAGGTATGAAAACAACCCCATCTTTTGTATTCTTTATATTTGTGTCATTCCTCAATTTAAGTTGCAATTAATATTCACGTGCACCCCATTTTTTTTTTCTTCCAAAAATATGGGAATTTTGAAATAAATTTTTTTGATTCTTTTTGTTTTTGGGTAAGTAGAAATAATTTGATTCATTTTATGATAAATACACTCAGATAAAAATATATATAATTCTCGTGTAGCATTCAATAAAATTATGTGTGTGGAAATTGCATGCCGCTTTTGTTAGTATATATTTATTCTAGTAGAATTTCGTTCTCATTTAATTTGTTAGGTTAGAGTCGTGGGCAGTTTTAATATTTTTCTTGATAGATATGTTTCATTATATCAATAGATATAATTCATATATCCAATGCTGGTGAGATACACAGTAATTTTAAATGAAAGAATATGGCCAAAAGAAAGAAATAAATATTATAAAAATTAGATACACATTTTTACTTATAAGCTCGAACGTATATTTTTTTCAATAGTAAGTTTTCAATCTTACCACTGTGAATATTAAATTGATTAACAATGCCTGTGTAATTGGGCACCTTACTATCAAATAATAATAATAATAATAATAATAATGTTTTCTCAATTTTGTTTAGGGGCTGTGGTGGATTTTAAATCATGCATATTATAGAAAATTCTGACCCTTTTGTTAGGACAAAGTCCCAATTATGTGTACTATCGAATTGCTATTTCTGTTTACTTTGCACAAAAATATTCACATTTGACCATGTTTTACATCTTTGGTATAATAATAAAAATAAAGTAAGAAGGAATGCTTTTTTTACTTTACCAAATTTCTTTTTGTGTTTCTTGTGCTAATAGTCATAAAATTAATCATGGAAATAAGTTAATTGTTAATATAACAATTTAAAATTAACTCTGAAAATCTTTTTTTTTTTTTTAAAGTTGGGGCCGCAAACGCAGACCCTGTTACCACAAATTAAGATATAAGCTCGACTACTTGGTTGACCTTAGCGAGCACCCCTCCTAAGTGCAATGAAGGTCGCAAACCTAGGAAATGGAGCTTCTTGATCACCCGTTGACCCTCCCAAATAAATATAATTAACTTTGAAAAAATTTCTTCAACAATAACTCATTGAAAAATAAAATTAAAAAAAAAAAGCTCATTGTATACAAAAGCAAGTCAAATGAAGATAAACACGCTCGCTCCTTAAAAAAAAAGATCCCGTCTAAGCCAGGTTTAGACAAATCAAATTAATCAAATAATAAATATAAATTAAATTATATATCAATCACACGACAAGTACAATGGACTCGTTCAGCAAAATGAGCCGTACGGCGATGCAAGAGATGATGGAGGGGTATGTATTATTGCAATTTGAAGATGGTAAGAGGGTATTATGGGAATTTGACAGGCGCAACAGAAGAGGTCAGGCGTGTTACGTACTGACAGGCGTTAAAAGTTGGATTTTACTTGAGTTTTAGCAGTGATTTTGGGGCAAAGGTAATCGAGGTCAGCATGCATGTCTTTGTTTCGGACCAAGGCAACAACTCCACTTATTAGGTCCCGATATGAAATGACGAAAATGCCCTTGGTTGTTTCCCACCCCACCCCCCCACGTGGTTGCTGCCCATCACATGGTGTGTTCGTGTTGTGTTGAATCACAAGACGTCCTCAACGGCTCACACCAACTCCATGATAGCCGTCGCGTGGGCTCCACCATTTTCAAGCTTGGGAATAAATATACATACATACCCGCATATGCGACTCTATTTCAATATTTCATCGATATCGCACTTTTGAACTTACTAAAATCGTTATTGGGTCATTAGTTGAATTTTTCATATTTTTGCTCCAATAGTTTCACCTTATGGTGCAATTGGATTGATGGATTTAAATTTGATAAATAATTTCAGATGATTCTATTTAAAAAGAATTTATAATCCATCAATATTCAACAAAATATAATTTAAAATTAAAATCGAAGGATTTGAAATTTTTTAAATTTAGAATTATCCAAATAAATTCGAAAAGATATTTATTATTGCAAATTTGAAATCCATAATTTCGAATCTTTCAATCTAAATACAACATAAGAGTATTTTTTTTTCTCCAATCTCAAATTTTAAATCCCTGATATTCACTCGAATCCACAAGTTCAACAAGAAGTCAAAACAACAATATGCAGTTTATTTTATAGTCTTTTGATGCCTAAGTCAATAAGATCGAATGGAAATGATGTTTGAGATAAGCTGTAAAAGCTGTACTTAGAATTTAGAAAGCATATATTTATAAGCTTTATCGAGTTGTATCATTCACCGTGAACTGTCAATCCAATCTTAATATGATAGTTGTGGGATGACGGGATCAAGTACATTATAAGATTTACCCAACGTGAAATATGCATATTCAAAGCTATTTAGGTTATTAAACTGATTTTCAATGAGTTTTTTATTAAGCGTGAAAATAAACATCCACTTGATTACACATTACAATTACCATACTTGTGATTAAAAAAATATATATATACAGATATCTAAAGTTGTAATTGGATCGATGAATTTTAAATCTCTAATACATAAATCTTTTGAATTTATCTGGATAATTTTAAATTTAAAGAATTTTGAGTCATTCAATTCCAATTTTAAACTATATTTTGTTCAATATTGATAGTTCCAAAATTTTCTATTATAGAGTCATTTAAAATTATTTCATCAAATCCAAATTTATCGATCCAAATACAATTTAAGAAAAATAATAGAAATTGGGGCAAAGTAGAAATAAAGTAAAAGCGAAGGGGGTAAAGTGAAAAGGAAAGAAAGAGTTGGGGGTGGGGGTGGGAGTGCGGTGCGAGTCACGCAAAGGGCATTTATTAAGAAGGGAAAGTAGGGGACAGAGGAAAACAGGGGGTGGGAATAGTGATTGTTTTGGGGACAAGAAAGCGGCAATCGAACTTGATCTGCCGCCTCCTTACCCGGACATTATCCCCTCTTTCTCTCTCCTACTTCACCTTTTTTCTTTTCTCTTTCCCATCATTACCCCTATACTCTAATGTCAATGCAAAAATAATAAAAAAAAATTAAAATTTCAAGTATATTACAAATAAAAATTATATTGTACTGATATAACATAATTTACGTCATTTAATGGGGATAATTACACTCTTCTTTTTTGAGGTTTGGGTTAATTACACGTAGACCATTTATGGTTTGAAAAATTACATCTAATACCTCTGAGGAGGTTTGTTTCTGTCTAATAAATAGATCCTATAATTAAGCATTTATATTATTTATTTATACAATTTATTAAGTACGAGAGCCTTCGAATAACGAACTTTAATTATTAACATGTATTTTGACTAAAAAACCCTCAAATAATTTATTTTTTTACATATGTGACAACCTCTTTAATCACTTGATTTTACCAGTAGCTCTATTAATTCACATATTTAATATTAAAACATCTTAGTATCTGTAATTAAAAAATTATTTTTTATGTGATTAAATAAATACAATAAAAAATTAAATTACGTTAATACGTCAAGTGTGCTTTGTACGCTAATTTATAATTAAATGTCAAGATACTGCAGCAGGACATAATCATGAGACGAAGATATATAAGTTTGTGGAACAACCAATCATACAATTTATATTTAAAATTATAAAGTTTTATTAATTATTTAATGTCTGTTTTGGGTTGAAAAAGTAAATAATATTTTTTTGGGGGGGTTAAATTAATATATTACATGCTTGGTCGCACGAGAATGATTAGCTGCCATTCACCTTTGCACGCTTGCTCAATCATCGTCTTACATTTGCAATGTTTATTTTTGCATCCTCTTCCAATATTGCCCCTACCCCCTTTACCTCAACCTACGTCATCACACCTAATCAATGCTCTATGACCTCTCCAGCATTCATTAGTAATGTTATAATTTTTTAAAAAAATACTATTTTATTTTATAATGTTATGATTTATGTATATATACCAAATTAATTTTTAGATATATAACTAGTAACTCTCAACAAGATTATTGTAAGCAAATGTTTTATTCATTATATATATATATATATATGAATTTGATGGGCCAAACAACAGTGTTAGTTCCATTACATAGGAGATTCAACACTTTTAGTCTTTTTTTTTATGAAATTTTTAAAATGGTCTAAAAATAAAATAAAAATTGATATATTTAATTTTATATTCAAGTTTTCGTAAAAAAAATTAAACGATAAGGACATGTGCAATGCGCGTGTCCATCAATTGCATGAGCAACGAAGTTAATGGATATGCGCAGTACGTGTGCCCTTAATGTCTATTTCTTTTTTTACATGTATATACCCATTTTGCCCCACTTCATTAACAAAAAATATTATTAGTTGAAATAACAATTCTTCGCCTAAATCAGATGTTTGTACTTAAAAAATAATAATAATAATAATTAAACTGCTCTCCCCTAAAATTAAACCCCTCCTCAGCTCTGGGCGATAGTGTCGCCCAAATAGAGGGCGCCTCACCGTAGGGCAATGTCGTCGCCCGGAGCTGTTATGGCCTGGGCGATTGGCGTGGCCCAAGTTAGGGGGACACGACACCCTCAATGCCGTCGCCCCCTTATGTGGAGGGCGCCGAAGGGGTGGGGAGGACACTACAAGAAAAGCGCTCAGTAGTAACGAAAAAAAATCAGTGTCGAACTAATTAGCAAGTGAAATTCTCGTTGCTAATCTATATTATTTAATACAAGAAATTTACTTACCAATGAATTTAGCAACGAAAAGTTACTTGCTAACAAATTTATCAATGAATTGTTTAAAAATATATATTAAATAGTGTAGATTAACAACGTGGATTTTACTTGCTAATTAGCTCGACGCTGATTTCACCAACAAATTTTTTCATTGCTAACAAGCTTTTTTCTTGTAGTGGGAGGGTAGGCGGCGGGAAAGGGGGAGGGAGGGTAGGGGCGGGGGATGGGGGTATGGCCTGGAGGGCGGGCGTGGGGGTGGAGGTGGGTGGGGGGTTATTTTTTTTAAATAATAATTTTATTTTTGTAAATTATAAGTATATATATGTATATATAAAATAATTCAAGTTAAAATCTACCTCATTTCAATTGCCACATAGGCTTAAAAATTCTCAAAATATATCCAGTTGGCATGCCATGTAATATTTTCGGTCAAGAAAGCAAAAATCGACCATCGAAGGACTAAATCCAATCAATTTTGTAAGTAACTGAACTTATAAAAAAATGGGCATAGTTACCGGACAAAAATTAATATTGAACATACTTAACAGGCTAAAAAAATAATTTTCCCTATCGCAATTAATGTATATAAACTTATGTATTTGCATATATGTATAACATAAAATTAATTTCTATTTATTTATTTTGGTTTTCTATATTGTAATTACATGAAATAGTTTTGACCATTTTTTATTTTTGGTTTGTGTATAATGTGATTAAATAAGATTGGAGTATGGAGGACATGACATATGTGTTGGTTAATCCGTCTCTTCATGAGTCCAATCAAATCAAATGTAGGTAGGCATATTGCAATTGCATGCTGAAATTAAAGATTCACCACCACAATCATGCAATCTTACTCATTATTGCAATTAAGTCTATTTTTCCATTTTCTCATAAATCTGCTTCTTTTTTTTTCTTTTTCTTTTTCTTTTTTTTCCTTTTGATATGCCAATAGTGATATACTCACGTTCTGAAGCACTTTCGAAATGAAAGTCTACATGAAAAATGTATATTTCGAAAAGTGGTTTTTGAGAAGTCATTCGACATTAATAAAATACTAGTAAGTTTGGCATAATCTACGTGTGTAACTTTTATAAATATTATTTAAAATAAAATATTTATAAAATTTTATTATTTAATAAAATATATATAACATAATAAGTTAATATTAAATTTTAAAAAAAAAAGGATAAAAAAGATGAATAAAACTAATAATAAAAAAAGAGATAAGTATTTAAAGATAATGTGGGAGTGAAAAGTTAGATGAAAAAAGAAATTAAAACAAAAAAAAATCAGACCAAAAAATGGGATAGATATCAAAGAGGTGCTCTCCGTTAATATATAGTATGTAGTATAGATTAGTCATTGTGGCACGTTTTCCCTGCATCACTACAAGAGATATAACGTTTAATCATGGTTAATAAATAGTCGCAACAAATAGCCATTTGCCATGACCATGCAATAGTTGTTGACCGTATTTTTGTGAATGTGGCTAAAATATTTGTCATGGGTAAAAGTCATGGCAAAATATTTTTACCATGGCTCTTAATTGTGGCGAATAATTTTTTCATGGTGGAAAACTAACTTTTTGCAGCGATTTTATTTGACCATGGTTAATAGTTATTTACCATAATTTTTAGCAATACCATTAATATTGTAATCAATAGTATTTTTTTCTCTAATGCGTCTATATAATAAATTATCTTTCATGTACATTTTAAAATATATTATAAATAGAAATAAAATATATAAACCAACAAATCACATTAAAAAAAAGAGGCAAAAAAATAAAAATAAAAATCAACTTAAGGTATTATTGATACAACAAAAAAATTGGTGTAGTGCATGGTTATAAAATGGCGTAAAGTCACTCTTGTTTAAAAAAAAAGGAATTATATATAATTATTTTTAAAATTATTTAATCATGGGTATAATTGTCATACTTAAAAATTGGTGTGATGGTGTCACTAAGCGCTGTTTGTGAGTGTAGAGGGTTTTATATATATATATATATTAGTATAGATGTCTAGTAATTAATTACATATATATTTCAAAGATTGTTGTAAAACTAAAATTAAAAATTGTTTATTACTTTCATTAATTTATAAGAGAAAAGTATAGGAAATACATTTTGAAAATGTCACCAATTTCTGGAGAAGTAACGTATTCTAATTGATAATTTGTTTAATATTAACCACCAAATATTTAAAAACAAGTGCTGCGATTTGTTTCTCTCCATATGCATTTAATAATTAATTAAATACCATTATTATTATCCCCTCTTTTGGCACAAGCAATTAGTTAGTATTATGAAAGTACTTAACAATAATCACAAAATGTCCATAATTGATTTTCATAAAGAAGTTACATAACTTATAATGCCCTCTAATATACCTGATTAATAATCCATACAATAATATTGCGATATTTCATCCCACATAAAACCTAGAGCTAATAAGCAAACACCTTACAGATATTGATTAAATAATTCAAGTGCATAAGTTGAATATCTTATTTTAAAATAAATTATTTACAACCGAATTTCAGTATATACTCAATGAGTTAGAAGATAATTGTCATATTTTACAAGCACAAGGGCCCAGAGTGTGATATTAGAGTCAGTTTGCCAAAAGAAATTGGAAAATACGTATTGTTCGTATAGGAGTTATTATGTAAACCCGTGGGACAAAGTGCTACATGCACTAGAATCACCTGTAAGATTCTGGTGCTCAACAACAATTGATAATGGGCTATGTCATACTACGACGAGTTGTATTAGGACTTTAGATTGTGCTAATTTATGTCCTCCACTCAATTTTAGGTAGATGTTCTGAAAAATCGCCTCACAAGGGATGAGGCCTTAGCCCAACCAATCCCCTAGCAATGCACATATTTTGAACAAAATCGCGAGTCTCATACGAAATTAAATCGGACAGTAACTCACGTAATATGACATCAATCACAAAAAAGAAAAAAAAAAAGGGATACCAGTCACGTCGCAGGCCACATTACCTGCATTTCGTACTTACAATCTCTTAATTAATTATGAAAGCTTAATATTATATTAAGATTAAGAAGCAGAAATTAAGTAGCATAAGGAAATGATTAAAAGTTGAATTTGAATTAAATTAATTAATGGGATTAAGGCCACACCACATACACAGAGGGAGGGACCCAGTACGGGTAGACCTCCGGCTTTGGCGCTACTCCTTCTCTAATTCTAACCATGGTTGAGTAAATAATTAACCATGGTTAGGAATGAATTAAGACTGACACTGTCATAACATCAGCCAATACGGACAGACACGTTATCCTTGTATTCGGGCAGGCTTAGTTAGACATTGGCGTCACTCACACTCAATCACACCAACAAAATCAAGATACTATTATGTACTACGTAAGTACCCCTATCTTTTTTGATTTTCTAACTAATAAACTTGTTCTATATTTATTTATTGCTTCAATATAACTTTGTTTTTTAATATTTACATATGTATATGTCGACACTCGGAACGAAAAATTATATCAATTAAGGGTTATGTTTGGTATTATAAAAAAGTGGTTCGACAGCATTATTAATCGTCATTTATAAGTAAAAAATAATTTTTTTTTTATATAATAGTATAGATTTACAGTATGCACTAGAAAAAAATTAATATTAACTACATTTTTAATGACCATGACTAAAAACCATAGTAAATAACTATTATTAACTATAGTTAAATAAAAATCAATGCAAAAATTAGCTTTTCCACCATGAAAAACTTATTTGTCACGGTTTTTAATTAGCCGTGATAAAAACATTCACTACGACTTTTAGCCATGGCTAATGTTTTAGCCACTCTCGTAAAAACCACGGCCGACAACCATTGCATGGTCGTGGTCAATGACTATTCGCTACGATTATTTAGTATTAACCATAGTTAATTGTCATATTTTTTACAGTGATGTATACCGACACTCGAAACAAAAAATGATATCGAGCAATATTCAACAAGTATATAAATATGATATTGGCACGATCCAATACGTATTGAACACACTGTAAAACCAAAAGAAAAAAAAATTTGGTATGATAAATATTACCAATAATTGCTCTAAGTGTCAAATGAATTACACAACTGATGCATTAGTTTTGTTAAGTGTCGAGACTACTTAAATACATGCTATATTCGGTGTTTTATATGTTGAGGTGTATATACAACTATTATAAATATTTGTTTATGTTTAAAAATAAAATATGATATTAGCCATTTAACTGTTCAATATATTTTACGTCGAGTGTGACATCTACATGACCAAATCGTAACGGGGTGAAGTCATTGTCTAAATTTGTTGAGCTAATAGGGGGAAAAAAAATAAAAGCGGGCTGACCTGGCTTGACAGAATCGCATGTTTGTTTGTGTTTTCATTTTCCGTATGAAATATGGATTTTCAATTTTGTGCAAATTTTTATATGAAATATGAATATGTTTAGATTAAAACTGAAATTGTGTTATATATTGAACCGTGGTGCCAAATTCATATATTTTCAATAAAAATACCTATAAATAAATATGATTTTCACTTTAATTAGTGTTTCAAAAATCTAAAACTCAAAATAAAAACACAAACGAACATGGTAGAGTATTAAAATTTGTAGCTTCAATATAGTGATAAAGTACGCACTTGTTTGTATTTTACTTCAAGTAAGAATTAAATTTTGAAAACTTGTTTTCTCTTTAAAAGAAAATACATTATATAATAATCATTAATTTAATTTCTTACTTCATACATGTATGTACGTATCTGCATGCACGCGTTTTCGAGGGATTTAAAGTGTCGCGGGAGCAAAACGAAAAAAAAAATAATTATTTTTCTGACAGTACAAATAAACCATCATTTTAATTTGGGAGAACAAATGCAAGCATTACTATTCATAGCTGACTCTCATTCGAAATATTAAAATCAAATTATAATAGGCAGCGGCACATGCCTCTTTTTATAGTAAGGCCGCATCTCTTGTTATATTTCATCAGAAATATATATATATATATATATTTTATATGCTTGACTAACACAAATTTATACCGAGTAAATTATATTTTTGGTCTCATAAATAGATTTGTTTCAATTTTCATCCTATATTGTAGATGATTTGTACATTGGATCCCATATGTGTATTTTTTTTTTTCGGTTTCAAGATGTAAGAGGGAAAACTATTAAATTGCTAAGAGTTGATATCTTTTCCATTAGGTGGGGACAAATTGGAGGAAAAAAATTAGTGGAAAAGGTTATTTCTTCTTCCTCCTCATATAAATGTTTTTTTTTTTTTTTTTTTGCTGCTTTTTCATTTAGTATGAAAAAAGTGTAAACATGGCTACAAATGGAGATTTTTTTTTGTCAATTTATACACCATTCTTATATTAATAATGCCTAAATTTCTTTCGTAAAAATCAGAGATATAAACGGCAATAATTTGGAACCAAATTCAGAACTATCAGACATATACACTGCATTAAGGATGTTTGATCAATAATTACAAAATGGAACCAAATGTACTGCATCAAAAATTACATAACAATGCCTAGTTTAGACCAAAATTTAAATCAGTTTCGACATTTTGATCAACATTTTGCACCAAAATGTAAACAAAAAATCGATTTCCAAAATTTAAACCGACTTAAATTTTGCAGTAAATGTTGGTCAAAACTGGGCATTGTTATGTGATCTTGAATGCAGTACATTTGGTTCCAGTAGTTTGTAATTGTTGATCAAATATCCTCAATGTAATGTATATTTATATGATAATTCTGAATTTGGTTCCAAGTTGTTGCAGTTTATATTTTTTATTTTCATGGAATAAATTTTATACACAAGATTGTGTATAAAATTGACAAAAAAAAATCTCCATTTGTAGCCATGTTTACACTTTTTTCCTACTAAATGGAAGAGCAAAAAAAATTAAAAAAAAAAAACTATTTATATGAGGAGGAAGAAGAAATAAGCCTTTCCCACCAATTTTTCCTCCAAATTTGCACCCACCTAACGGCAAAAACATCAGCCGTTAGCAATTTAACGATTTTTCCTTTTGTGTCCTGAAATTGAGAAAAATTGCATATATGTGATGCAATGTAAGAATCTTCTACAATATGAGATCAAAATTAGAAACAGATCCACTTATAGAACGAAAAATGTAATTTATCCAATTTATACCTATTTTCTTTCCAAAGCACATCTATGTCTTATTAACACATCTTTTATAATGTCTAAGGTTATAGTTTGTACGAGAGCAATTTATCAATTGCAAAGTGGGTGAGAAGAATTTGTCTAGAATAATAAATCTGATCATAACCACACTTCAGCTTGTGATAGTACAGAGTTCAGCAGAGGAACTACTTTAAAAGTGGCTATGCAGACAACACTAAAAATGACATTGAAGAAAATTCTTTTCCTAAAAACTAGCCGTTGGCAAGACTGAATCTTCCCGTTCAGCGCCCCCCTTCCATCGTTTCACCGGCATCACCCACGTCGCTGGCACTCTTTGTCGGCGGCTGCCCCCCATCATCCCGGTGAACTTCCTCCCCCGATTGATTTCCAACCTCGCTCACCGATGCGTTTCTGCTGGCCCTTCTCATCTTCGTCTTTTCCGACCAGATTGAGTTACTACACTTTGAGTTACATTGATTCATTTAAGTTCGTTTTATTATTTTGTAAAGACACATTTAAAATTTTTACTATTTAAAATGATAATTTTTCTTGTTATTTTATCATTTTTTAAAATTCACTTAAAATTTATTTTATTACTTTACAAGTTAAATGTGTCTCAAAAATACACATAGACACACAATATAAAAAATAAAGAAAAGTACGAATTAAAAAAAAAAGAAAACAAAAAAGAAATCTTACAAAAGAGAGCCAAATGCATGCTCAAATTTATATGCTAAGCATGTGGAAAGTTTTATTGGTAATTTGCTCGGTGGATTGAAGTGACTAGACGTATTCTGCTACTCTTGTCTGAAAAACTCTTTTTGGTGGATAACATAAGAAATCTTTTGGGGAGACTGGAGAGGGAAAAAACCAAAGAAACCGATTTAGTTAGAGCATTTGAAATTGAGTTCAAAATTTTATATTTTGATTTTATTTCAGCATTTGTAAAACTACTGATTTTTTATTTTTCTCAGCAGTTCTCCTCACCAGCTCTCCTCTCTTACCTCTCGACAACACAAGGAGGTGAGTTTTTATTTTCTATTATTTACCCTTTTCTCTTTCCTATTTTCATTTGAGATGCATGTATTCTTGTTCTCAGCTCTAGTGTTTATCTCTTTTTTTGGCCCTCTGAGATGCAATATGCAATTTTTTTTATTTTTTTTTTGTGATTTATTGAGAGAATAATAGCAGCACTGAAGCTTGTAAAGCGTTAAGGGAGAGATGGGGAAAACGACTCAAACCGGTTTCTTTTAAGGGATTTCAAGTTTTAACTTTTCTTTTGAGTGCTTTTATTTTCAGCATTTGTAAAACTAGGTTTCTCAACAGTTCTCCTCTCTTACCTCTCGACAACACAAGGAGATGACCTTTTACGTTTCTATTATTTATTCTTTTGCTTTCCTATTTTTATTTGAGATGCATGTATTCTTGATCTCAGTTCTAGTATTTTTTTTTGTCTGTTTTTTGACCCTCTGAGATGCCATATGCAATTTTTTTTGTGATTTATTGAGAGAATAGTTTGATGATGTAGCGGTGAAGCTTGTAAAATGTTAAGGTTGATAGGATACTTTTATAGGCCTTAGTAACAATCACAAGTTTGTTGTATTTTGTATTATTGCTTTCGAAAATGGTCAACAATAACCATGAATTTGAAGAAACAAGTTTTGTATTATTGCAGGTGGCAACCCTATTGTTTGATTCAAACCCCAAATCCATGATGGAGTATGCTACCACTTTCATTCAACAGTCCCCTTTTTTGTCCACTTATCATTTGTGACTTGTCTTTTGGCTTTACTGTTTGATAATTTTCTTTTTGGAAACTGTTTTGGCAGGTTCGTTTATAATATCGTCGACTCTGCGAATAATTTTAAAAACAATAAATTTATTGTTCACAGAATAGCCATGGCAAGACTTAAAGGCATAGGTTTTGATAACCTGTTAAACGTGACTGATCCAACTGACCACTTCTCAAAACTCCTAACAGCATTGGTGCCCTTCTACCAAGTTGAGAATCTTTGCTTTAGATTTGGGGTCAATGAAACTTTAAAGGATGATGACCCAGAAGTAGACGGAAGGGCAATAAGAATCCCTATCACTCTCAGGGATGTATTGAGGATAACCGATCTACCAATAAATGGGGAACCGGTTATTGAAGACTTAGAAGGTGTTGATTTTGTGCAATGAATTACTCGGGACCGATTCTTGCGTAGTAAGGGAGAATTAAGCCGAGGGTCAAGTCGGAGCACGTATTTCTCTGTCTTGGCTACAAAAGGAATTTGGCAACAAGACAGAAGATGAAATTAGTGAGCCGGAGGATTTTTCTCGCTACCTCTGTGCCTTAATCCTTTACGTTATCGGGTCTGTTATAGTGCCCTCAAACTCGCCGAAAATAAATTGTTGTTTCTTGCTGTTTTTGAGGGACATTGACAAGATAAAAGATTATGCCTAGGGTGCAGCTATGCTGGCAACTGTACACCGGGCTTTGGAGAAGGTTAACAAAAATAACAAATGTATAGTTTGCAATGCTCATTTTCTGACGGTAAGTTTAACTTTTATTTGTATAATAGTAGTTTTTCTCTTTATATCATACCGTTTGATAATTTTGTTTTTGCTTTCTTGTAGATGGTGATATTGGAATATATTCCGCAAGTTGCATCTCTTGTCCTCCATAACTGTAATGACATAAGTGTTGATTTTGTAGAGCAGGATAAGGCTGATCGACCAATTGACTTTCGTATCTTTCAGGGCTGGCACAAGAACCTACTTAAGCCCTCAAGGAGTAGATATCCTGCAAAAACAACTGAATCCTGGAAACAATTTTTGTGTACTTCAACATTTGGTCAGATAAATGAATTGACGTTATTCTTTCTAATAATGGTCTAACTCTTTCAAATGACATTTTTAATTGTTAATTTTTCTTGTTTTCATGTTAACAGATTGAAAGAAATCCTTATGGCCGGCTGCCTCCAAATTACTTGTCGTGGCCACTTTCTCAGCAAGTCCAAATGGAACTTTCCTTCACATCAATTCTATGCATGGAAAAGGTAATCCTTCATGATCGAACAGTAGCCAGCTGGAGTGTGCTTGTTTTATCCGATAATCTTCGGAACTATAAGATTCAATAATGTAAACATCATTGGAAGCACGATAGGAAGCACAAGCACAAGTTACTCAAAGGTGCAAAACAAAATTGGAAAACAGTTGTTCATGTTTCATTTGTGACTGCGTGGAAGGACCGTGGTCAATACCGGTATATTTTAGTGGATGTTGCAGGTAATACTTGAATGTATTACTGATTTCAATACTCAATTTATTGTATTTCTTCTATTTCTAATAATATTTTATATTGTTTTGATATGTCATAACTGAAGAAAGGCAACCAACGGATGAGAACCATACTCCTGTGAATGATGCAGGTTTTATTTTCTCTATCTCTTGTTTGATGTCATGGTTGATACTCAATTTCATGTTGCACACATGTTTTTAGTGGTGTTGAAATACATTAGGATGCCTTAGGCTTCAGTCAGATCAACCATGTGGTCTTTTGCATTACTGTTACTATAGCTTTTATTCTCATTTTCATAGTATTTTATATTATTTTGATAAGTCATAGCTGAAGAAAGACAGCCAACAGATGGAAACCATACTCCTATGAATGATGCAGGTTTTATTTTCTTTATCTCTTGTTTGATGTCATGATTGATACTTAATTTCATGTTTCTCACATGTTTTAGTGGTGTTGAAATACATTAGGATGCCTTAGGCTTCAATCAGATCAGCCATGTGGTCTTTTGCATTATTGTTACTCTAGGTCTTTTCCTCCTTTTCATAATATTTTATATTGTTTTGATATGTCATAGCTGAAGAAAGGCAGCCAACAAATGTAAACCATACTCCTGTGAACGATACAGGTTTTATTTTCTTTATCTCTTGTTTGATGTCATGGTTGATACTCAATTTCATGTTGCTCACATGTTTTAGTGGTGTTGAAATACATTAGGATGCCTTAGGCTTCAGTCAGATCAACTATGTGGTCTTTTGCATTATTGTTACTATCGTTTTTTTCCTCCTTTTCATAAAGGTGATACACTGATATTAACTTGTATTTGTACTTTTATTGTACTTATTGTATTTTCAGTGATATTTTATTTGTGTTTGAAATGTCATAGCTTAAGAAACACTACCAATGAAATGTCATGCTTTTGTTCTTCTTGTACTTGGGAAACTGGTTTTTTCAACTACAACTTTTTCCAACTGATTTTTGTAGTTGTTAGCAATGTTGTTATGTAGCAGCAGTTTTACGTTATTTTTCTTGGAGGGGACGCTCTTCAAAGAAACCGGTTTCACAAACCAACAGTTTTTCAACTACACCTTTTTCCAGTTGGTTTTTAAAGTTGCTAGCAATGCTGTTATGTAGCAGTGGTTTCAACGTTATTTTTTTTGGGGACGCTCTTCAAAGAAATCGGTTTCACTAACCAACTAGGTTTTCTATGTTGATATTGTTCTTATATTGAATTGTATTGGAAAATCAATAAATTTCCAAAAGAATGCATATAAGTAGACATGTTTTCACTTTAATTACTGTTTCAAAAACTGAAAACTGGAAATGAAAACAAACAAACAGAAAAAAACATTGTTCTTGTTCTGTATTTATACTAGTATAGTTCTCGTATGGTTTAGTAACAAGAAAGTTTTCTTCTCTTGCAGCTCCTGGTGGTGCTTTTGTAGAGTATTTGACGAACTTGGCTGCTGCAGAAAATGTCCATTAATTCACTATTGAAACACAAAACCAGGTTTATATTTGAAAATGTGTAACTTTGGTGCCAATTATGCATATTGAACGTGGGTTGAAATCTTTGAAAATTGAAATGGATTTTATGTTTTTTGAAAATGCTTGTTAAGACCTGGGTTAAATGCAATTTGGCCCCCTGTGTTAACCAAAAAGAGCAATTACCCCCCTGTGAAAAAATAGCTAGCAATTTACCCCCATGTGCTATTCAAAATGCAAACAACCCCCTCACGGGGGTTTTTTGCTCCGTTTTTAGGAGGATTTTTTGCTCAATTTTTTTAAATACAGAGGGTAAATTGATATTTTATTTTTTCACAGGGTTTTTTTGCACATTTTGCATATCACAAGGGGGGTAATTGCATTTTTACTCTTGTTTATCTATTTAGGTCTTTTTTGTTTTTTATTGCCGTACCCAATTTCAGCAAATTGCACATGTCAATCGGAAATGACTAGAACAATTGAAATAATATTTGAAGGAGTTTTAAAAATTAATAGGATATTTAATCAAAAATGCCGCTTAGACTACCTCCAACACTTTGATTAAAACAACGGTACCCATTGTTTTTATTAAAACTCCCTTAACTTACTTGCTGCAATCATTGTTGCTGTTGTAACAAGTGTAAAGTGTTGAAGGTAGTCTAAGCTATTTGAGCGTCAATGTTAAAAAATCTTATTAAACTTTTAACCCAAATTTATTAACTTTCTCCTTTAAACCGCCGATGGGTAAATGTGTTTTCAATGTACCTATTGTTTTTATTAAATGAAAAACTATGGTCATAATGGATAGTTAAACGAAAAAATAATTATTGTTTGATATAAAATTACAAATTAACGTAGATTTCACCATAATGGGATTTTGTTAAAAATAATTTCAAACAGTTAAAAACCAATCTTCCTATTTACTTTAGTTTAATATATATATTTTAATAGGATTTTTTGACCTTAACCATCAATTCGCTTAGACTACCTCCAAAAATGTTTGTAACAAAACAAAGGTACAAAATAACACTATCTAAATATTAATTAAAAATTTGAAGTGTATATCATTAAATCACTTTAAACGCCTAATGGTTGAACATGTTGTTATTGGATCCTTTGTTTTTATTAAAATTTTCATAACCTACTTACCGATAAATAACTTGTCGGAAACATTGTTGCTGTTGCAGCAATTGTAAAGTGTTGGAGGCAGTCTAAGCTAGTTGAACGTCAAGGTTAAAAAATCTTATTAAACTTTTAAACCAAATTGAATTACTTTCTCTTTGCCGATGGGTAAATGGGTTTTTTATTAAATGAAAAACTATGAATATAATGGATAGTTAAATGAAAAAAATAATTGTTGTTTATATCAAACAACAATTATTTTTTCATTTAACTACCAATATGTCCATAGTTTTTTATTTAATAAAAAGTTTTAAAAGTTTAAAAAAGATTTTTAACCTTAACGCTCAATAGTTTAGATTGCGTCTAACACTTTACACTTGTTGCAACAACAATAATGGTTCCAGCAAGTAACTTACATGCAAGTAGGTATATGGAATTTTAATTAAAAACAATGGTACAATAAAACACATTTACCCATCGGAAGTTTAAAGGAGAAAGTAACTCAATTTGGTCTAAAAGTTTAAAAAGATTTTTCAACCTTAACGCTCAACAAGCTTAGACTGCCTCCAACATTTTACAACTTGTTGCAAGATACAACAATAATGGTGTTCCGGTAAGTAATTTTATCTGCAAGTAGGTTATGGAAATTTTAATAAAAACAATGGGTCCAATAAACACACGTTTACCAGTTAGGAGTTTAAGGTGATTTAATGATATACACTTAAAAATTTGAATTAGTATTCAGATAGTGTTATTTAGTTTCTGTACCTTGTTTTGTCACAAAACGTTTTGAAGGTGTCTATGTGTCACAGGGTATTTTTACGCAGCGAAATTTTTCACAGCCCTGTGCGGCTAGCCTTCTCAAAGCTAGTCAAACTTTTCCCTTTTTCCCCTCACAAGCTCACTCGTGTATGAATTTGGACAAGTAGGACAGATCAATCAGCCAAACATGCAATAAATGTAGGAATTAACACAACTTTAGCAACAACACAATTTAGGACCGATGCAATCTTATAAACTTTCAACTAAAATTGAAGTCATTATCCCCTTTAACACTTTGAGTTACTTGTTGCCGATGCTTTGAGTTACATTGATCCATTTAAAGTTCGTTTTATATTTTGTAAGACACATTTAAAAATTCCACCATTTAAAAATGATAATTTTTTTTTATCAATTTTCAAAATTCACTTTAAAATTTATTTTATTTACTTTACAAGTTAAAATGTGTTCTAAAACACACACACATAAGACACAAGAATATAAAAAAAAAGAAAAGTACAAAAATTAAAAAAAAAAAAAAAAACACAAAAAAAGAAAAAGAAAAAAAAAAAAAAAAAAAAAAAAAAAAAAAAAAAAAAAATCTTACAAAAGGGAGAGCCAAAATGCATTTGCTCAAACATTTTTTAATATGCTAAGCATTGTGAATAATAAGTTTTATTTTGGTAACTTGCATACCCACGGTGAATGAAGTGACCAGACGTATTCCTCTGCTTGCTTGTCTGACAAAGTCTTTTTTCGGTGGATAACAATTGACTAGAATACTCTGTAAGTTGGGGAGACTGGGAGAGTGAGAAATAGATAGCCAAAACATACAACGTCTATTGTGTTGGATTATTAATCCAGACATTTGAATTGCAACAGATCAAATTTTAATATGTTTTTGAGGTAGTGTTCTTGATTTTCAACCAGTTTATAACGTTAGTTCTGAGCGATGCTGCGTTGACGTATTATACGTCAATGTTGGTATTCGTTAGCTTAGTTTAATGTGCTAGCCGTATACTTGCATCCTGACTATCGTCTCCGATGCACAAATAATAGGTGAGCGCGGTCAAAGACATGAATTTGATCATTAGTCAATTAGTTCTGTCTAGTATCACATCTTTTCTTTTCCTATTTTCACTTGAGATGAATTATTCTTGTCTCAGCTCTAGTGTTGATTCATACTTGTCTTCTGGCTTATAAGAGTTTTGGCCCAGCATCGGTGTCAGCTAATGTATGGCAATGTAAGTGGCATCTTTTTATGATATTTTTGATGATATTATTCTATCGAGAGAAAAAGCAGCGGTGATGCTTGTAAAGTGTTAAGGGGGAGATGGGAAAGAACCACTCAAACCGGTTTTTTAGGGATTTAAAAGGTTTTAACTTTCTTTTGAGTTGATTTTAATTTTCCAAGGCATTTGTAAAACTAATGTTCTCAGCTTTTCTCTCATCTCGGACCACAGGGGTGCTTTTTTGTTTATTTTTACTCCTTTTGCTTTCTTTTTCATTGGAGCTGTGTTCTGATCTCTTCTAGTGTTTGTTTCCTCTGTTTTTTTGGCTCTGGAGATGCCTATACATTTTTTTTTTTTTTGTGAATTTATCGAGAGAATAATTAATGAGCTGTAGCAGATGGAAGCTTGTAAATGGTTAGATTGATAGGGTAACTTTTATAGGCTTTAGTAACAGTCCAAAAATTTGGGTGTATTTTGTATATTGCTTTCGAAAATGGTGAAAATAACCATGAATTTGAAGAAACAAGTTTTGTATTAATTGTAGGTGACACCATTGTTTTAACTCAAATCCAATCAATGTGGAGTAAGCTCACTTCCATTCAGCAGTCCCCTTTTTTGTCCCATTATCATTTGTGACTTGTCTTTTTGGTTTACTGTTGATAATTTCTTTCCGGAAATATTTTGGCAGGGCCTTTACAATATCATCGACTCTAACAAAATAATTTTTATAAAGAAAATAATTTCAAAGTATAAATGGAAGACTTTAAAGGACAGGTTTTTTGATACAACCTTTAAAACGTAACTGATCCAGTAATCCATTTTCAAAACTTCTTCCAACGTTTGGTGCCCTTCTAATAGTTGAAGCATCGTTGTTTAGATTTTGAGGTCAATGAACTTTAGAGGATGATAACCAGAAGTAGACGGAACGGAGCAATGAGAATCCTATCACTCGAGGAATGTATTGAGGATAGTCGGTCTACCAATAGAGGTGAACCGGATTATTGAAGACTTAGAAGGTGTTGATTTGATGCTTTATGCAATGATTACTCGATGATCGATCTTGCGTGTAAGGGAGATCACCGAGGGTCAAGCAGAGCAGTATTTCTCTGTCCTTGGCTACGAAAAAAAATTGGCAATCAAGACAAAAGACGAAATTAATGAGGTGGACGATTTTGCTTGCTACTCTCCAGCTTAGTCTTTACGTTATGGTCTGTTTGAGCCTCGAACTCCGTAAGAAATAACTTGTTATTTTGCTGTTTTTGAATGGGCATTATGAGATAAAGTATGCGTGTGTGCAACTATGTTGGCAACTTGTACACCAGGCCTTTGGAGAGGTTAATAAAAAAATCACAATGTATAGTTTTGCAATGCTCATTTTCTGGACGGTAAGTTTACTTTCTATTTGTATAGTAGTAGTTTTTTCTCTTTAATCAGCTGTTAATAATAATTTATTTTTTTCTTCCCTGTAAATGGGTGATATCGGAGTAATATTCCCGCAACTGCATCTCTTGTCCTCCATCCTGTCATGACATAAAGTGCTGATTTTGTAAAAGTAGGAATAAGACTAATCGACCAATTGAGTTTCCTATCTTTCCAGGGTTTGCAAAAGGAACCTGCTTAAGCCTCATGGGTAGATATCCCTGCAAAAACAACTGAATCCTGAAACAAATTTTTCGATACATTACACTTGGTCAGGTAAATGAATTGACGTTATCTTTCTATAACGGTCTAACTCATTTCAAATGACATTTTTAATTGTTATTTTTCTGTTTTGATGTAAGCAGATTGAATAAATCTTATGGTGGCTGCCTCAAATTATTGCGTGGCCACATTTCTCAGCAAGTCCAAATGGAATTCCCTCGCAATCAATTCGTATGCATGGAGAAGGGTAATTCCTCATGATCGAAACAATCGTAGCTGGAGTGTGCTTGCTTCATGCCGATAAATCTTCAAACTATAAGATCAATTATGTAAACTCATGCAAACGACGATAGGAGCCAAACCAAGTCATCAGTGCAAAACAAAATTGGAGAACAATTGTTCTTGTCCTTAGTACTGCGTGGAAAGGCCATGGTCAATACCGGTAATAAGTTTGGTGGATGTTCCAGGTTAATACTTGATGTAATTTTGTTTCAATAACTTATCTATTGTATTTCTTCTATTTCCCAATTTAACATTTATATTGTTTTGAATATGGCATAGGCTGAAGAAAGGTAGTCAACGGATAGAGAACCATACTCCTGTGAATGATGCAATTTATTTTCTCTATCTCTTGTTTGAGTATGGTTTGATCTCAATTTCATGTTGCACACATATTTTAGTGGTGTTGAAAATACATTACGATGCCTTAGCTTTAGTCAGATAATCCATGTGGTCTTTTTGCATTATCGTTACTAGTTTTTTCCTCTTTCAATAATATTTTATATTGTTTTGATATGCATAGCTGAGAAAGGAATCCAACAGATAGAAACATACGTCCGAGACGGCTGTGATTGTGTTCCAGAGCTATGATAGTAAAGAGTCGGGGGCTTCGTGGACACACTCATTGACTACGCTAGGCAATGGGTATGTCGTAAGAAGATGGCTTCCATACCGGGCTCCTGTGAATGATGCGGTTTTACTTTCTTATCTCTTGTTTTATATCATGTTGATCACTCAATTTCATGTTGCACACATGTTTTAGTGGTATTGAAATACATTAAGGATACCTTAGGCTTCAGTCAATTAGCCATGTGTTGTTTTTGCATTAATCGTTATTGCTTTTTTCTTCTTTTCATAAGATTTATATTGTTTGGATATGTCTAGCTGAAGAAGGCAGCAACAGTATGGGAAATACTCATGTGAATTTGCAGTTTTTATTTTTCTTTAATATCTTGTTTGATGTCATGGTTGATACTTCAACTTTATGTTGCTCCATGTTTTAGTGGTGTTGAAATACATTCAGTTCCTTAGGCTTTAAGTTAAGGTTAGCCATGTTCTTTCTATTATTGTTACTATAGTTGTTTTCCTCCTTTCAATATAGTGATTACATACGATATTAGCTTGTAGTTTGTACTTTTATTGTAACTTATTGTATTCCAGTGATGTTTTATTTGGTTTGAATTATTCTGAAGAAACACTGCCATGGTATGGGTGGAGGGGATGCGGAAACCTGGCATCCAACAGACCCAGTGAGGTTTAATAGGGGCAAAAAGGAGCTCCTCCAATTATGTTTATTTTGGGGGTACAATAAGGAGAGCGAAGCAGATATATTTAGAATATGTGTAAAAGATTGAGACACAGGTCAATATGCCAAATTTATTCTGGACCACCTAAGATAGAATGCGCTCAAGTAGTCTTGGCAGCAGGTTGTTTCATGCTTTGTTCTTCTTCTACTGGAACTGGTTTTTCAACTACAATTTTTTCAATAGTTTCTATAGTTTGCTACCAATGGTGTTATGTAGCCGTTTCAACTTATTTTCTGGAGGGGAGGGGGGCGCTCTTCAAG